>JAQMYG010000012.1:887239-898771 GCA_030014215.1 Clariallabes teugelsi
ATATACAAGTGTGTGTGTGTGTGTGTGTGTGTGTGTGTGTGTGTGTGTGTGTGTGTGTGTGTGTGTTAAGCAGTTGCACACACATAATTAATTGTGTAGGCCTGGGGGCAAATCATACAATTGACTGGTGGTCTGTGTATTTGGCATTCACAAAATATATGTGCATATGTGTGTGTGTGTGTGTGTGTGTGTGTGTGTGTGTGTGCTCGTGTGTTTGTCTGTGTGCACTGCCATGTAAAATTTGAACACAGCAGCGTATTTAGGAACCCTAACGGTTACTCTCGTACTGTGCACGCATATAGGTGTGTGTGTGTGTGTGTGTGTGTGTGGTAGAGAGAGAGAGAGAAAGAGAGAGAGAAAGAGAGAGAGAGAGAGCAATGAGGCCCTGTGGTTTTTACACCAGAAGTAAATATAAGCGATCTCTGCATATGCAGTTAGGGCTGGCTCTGAAGGCTGAGGAGTTTTTTAACACCTCACACACACACACACACACACACACACACACACTCACACACACACACGCGCCATGTGTCCCGAGGGAATGACCAAGTTTGTTGTAGACTTCTCTTTTCTACAGAACACGGTTTGACACCTCTGAGAGCACAGAATTTTATCAAATTGCACAAGGCATGAGAATAAAAATGTCGGTTTATAGAGTCACACACACACACACACACACACACACACTTCAATGTTTTTGGCTAAATACAGGTGGTGCCATGTAGTCAAAAGGTCTCCAGCAAAAACCAAGACCTGCGGTCCATTACGGAATGGGGTCTATAACAGAACATGGACCTGCTGTCCCACACTGAACAGGGCATATAAAAGTGCATGGACTTGCTGTCACTTACTGAACACCATCTGTAACAGAACCTGGATCTGCTGTCCTGCATTAAACAGGGGCAGTAAAACAAAATACGGACCTGCTGTTCCTTACTGAACAGGACATGCAAAAGTGCATGGACTTGCTGTCCCTTACTGAACAGGGTCTATAACAGAACCTGGACCTTCTGTCTCTTACTGAACTGGGTTTATAAGCGAGTCTCTGTCTGCTGTCTCTTACTGAACAGGGTCTATCACAGAACCCAGATCTGCTTACCATTACTGAACAGGATCTAAACCAGAACCTGGATGTGCTGTCTCTTACTGAACAAGGTCTATAACAGAACCTGGAACTGCTGTGCAAAACTGAACAGGGTCAATAACAGAACCTGGAACTGCTCTCCCTTACTTATAACAAGGTCTATAACATAACATGGACCTGTTGTCCCTTCCTGAACAGGGTATGTAAAAGTGCATGGACCTGCTGTCAATTACTGAACATGGTCTATAACTGAACATGGACCTTCTGTCCAACAGGGTCTGTAACAGAACCCGGACCTGCTGTCTCTTACTGATCATGGGCTATAACAGGACCTGGACCTGCTGTCCTTTTCTGATCAGAGTCTATAACAGATCTTGAAACTACTGTCCTTTACTAAACAGGGTCTATAACAAAAGCTGGACCTGTTGTCGCTTACTGAACTGGGTCTGTAACAAAACATAGATCTGCTGTCCCATACTGACCAGGGTCTATAACAGAACATGGACCTGCTGTCACTTACTGACCAGGGTCTATAACAGAACCTTACTTAACCCTTACTAAACAGGGTCTATAACAAAGCTTGATCAAGCTGTCCATTAGTGGTTCGGGTCTATAACAGAACCTGGACCTGCTGTTAATTACTGAACAGGGTCTATAACACAACATGGACATGTTGTCCATTACTGAACAGGATCTTCAACAGAATCCAGACCTGCTGTCCCTTACTGAACAGGGTCTATAACAAAACCCGGACCTGCTGTCCCTTACTGAACAGGGTCTATAACAAAACCCGGACCTGCTGTCCCTTACTGAACAGGGTCTATTACAGAACATGGACCTGCTGTCCCTTACTGAATAAGGTCTGTAACCGAACCTGGACCTGCTGTCCCTTACTGAACAGGGTCTATTACAGAACATGGACCTGCTGTCCCTTACTGAATAAGGTCTCTAACCGAACCTGGACCTGCTGTCCCTTATTGAACAGGGTCTATAACCAAACCTGGACCTTTTGACCAACACAGAACAGGGTCTGTAACAGAACTCAGACCTGCTGTCCCCTAGTGAACAAGGTCTATAACAGAACATGGACCTGTTGTCCATTACTGAACAGGGTCTATAACATAACACAGACTTGCTGTCCTTTACTGAACATGGTCTAACAGAACTCGAGCCTGCTGTCCCTTACTGAAGAGGGGCTAAAACTGAACCTGGTCCTTCTGTCCAACACTGAACAGGGTCCATATCAGAAACCAGCCCTGCTGTCCTTTACTGATCAGGGTCTATAACGAAATCTGTAACTGCTCTGCCTTTCTGATCAGGCCCTATAACAAAGCCTGGACCCGCTGTCCATTACTGAAGCGGGTCTATAACAAAGCCTGGACCCGCTGTCCATTACTGAAGCGGGTCTATAACAGAGCCTGGACCTGCTGTCCATTACTGAAGTGGGTCCATAACAGAGCCTGGACCCGCTGTCCATTACTGAAGTGGGTCCATAACAGAACCTGAACCAGCTGTCCTTTACTAAAAAAGGTTTATTACCAAACCTGGACCTTGTGTCCAACACTGAACAGGGTCTGTAACCGATCCTGGACCTGCTATCCCTTACTGAACAGGCTCTGTAACAGAGATTCATGGAGACAAAGACAGGCATCTGTGGGGGCTGTTAGAGATTTGGTGGTGTGATCGCAGACCACAGAAACTCTCCCTAACACACACACACACGCATGCGCACACACACACACACACACACACACACACACACACACACACACACATTTTAACCTATTTCGATGTCCCCAGATCAGATGTCTCTTCATCATGACATTTTACTCATCACTCGCTCCAAACGCCTACTACAAAAACACCTCAAGAAACACACACATACACACACTAAGTCTTTTATGTGGCTTTTTGTCTTTTTCTCTGCTGTCCATCTTACAAGGGTTTGAGGCTCACCTCTAAAAGCAAGAATGTAGGAAAGAAAGAATCAAACAAACAAACAAGGGGATTTTTACAACAATGATAGTGAGAAATTGTGTAAGTTTATGCATTTGTGTGTGTGTGTGTCGTGGTGTCGTAGTGTGCACTCTAGGGCAGATGGGCCTGTCTTGCACTGGACTCTGGCACTCCACTGTGTTCTGTTACCCCCTCTGGTGTTGGGCTGTGTCCTGTTCCCCCCCTGGGGAGTGCGGCTCCGTCCCAAACCTCACTCCTAGATGCCCCACTGTGGGCCTGGCACACAGTCCCTAACCCTTTCCCCCTCCCCCATTTCTGCCCCGCCCAGGCTGAATTTACCCCATATGGGTGCAGATCGAGCACTGGGGGGCGAAATGTGTTTGTAGATGTACACTGAGAGAGAGAGAGATGAGTGTATTAGGATCGGTCTGAGAATTAAGAGAAGAGGAGCTGCTGATTAGTCGGATCCGTTGTGACATCAGCTGATAGGAATTCAAGTTTGAAATAATAGTATATTTATTATCTCATTCACCTTTTTTTTTCTTTGTAAACAAAGCCATGTTGCAAACACCAGTGTGTGTGTGTGTGTGGGGGGGGGGGGGGGGGGGGCATTGCTGTTTAACTTTTAGAACGGTAAAACGGAACAAGCTTCTATTTCCTGCACACATTACCACAGAGAACAAAGCAAATACATGCACACACACACACACACACACACACACACACACACACGCGCACACATGTACACAGAGAAGCAAAAAAAAAAAATAGCATGTAGTGTGTATTTGTGTCTTGATTATGACTTGATAATCAGCTCTTTCTCGAAACTGGGTATTATAAGCTTTTATAATCACATCCACAAGCCCCTCCTACAATCCACAAGCCCCTCCTACAATCATCCTGAGATCCAAAAGCACCTCATATAATCATCCTGAGAACCAAAGCTCTTATTATTATCACTGAAATCCACAAACTCCTCCTAATCATCCTGAGATCCACAAGCTTCTCCTACAATCATCCTGAGATCCACAAGCTTCTTCCATAATCATCCTGAGATCCACAAGCTCTTCTTATTATCACTCTGAGATCCACAAGCTTCTCCTATAACCATCCCAAGATCTACATGCTCCTTCTCCTGGTTTCATCCTGAGATCGACAAGCTTCTCCTACAATCATCCTGATATCCACAAGCTTCTTCCATAATCATCCTGATATCCACAAGCTTCTTCCATAATCATCCTGAGATCCACAAGCTCCTCCTATAACCATCTCAAGATCTACATGCTCCTTCTCCTGGCTTCATCCTGAGATCCACAAACTTCTCCTACTATCATCCTGAGGTGTTTAAGCTCCTCCTACCATCTTTTTTTCCACAAGCTCCTTGTTCTACTTGCACCATGCTGAACTGTGTGTGTGTGTGTGTGTGTGTGTGTGTGTATTCTTATGTGCAATAGGTGTTCTGGGATAGAGCACGGGAGGGCGCATACTGGTAATTAAAGCAGCAGGTGGTGTGTGTGTGTGTGTGTGTGTGTGTGTGTGTGTGTGTGTGTCGTTCTCTTTTCAAGTACCTCCACAGAATTGAAAATTGTGGGAAAACTTGTAGCCTTAGGCAAGTTTGTACTGTACTGGACACACACACACACACACACACAGACACACACACACACACACGCAGACAAAGAGCAACCTTTTAGTATAGAGTGAAGTATATTCTTAATATCTCCTTTTATTCTTCTGTTGATTCTTCTTCACCTTGAATAAGTTGTTTTAAGCTAAACGTATATTTCAGTATTTCAGGTAGGTTTTTATATACTGTACTTATCAGTGATATTCTTATTATAAATATATTTAAGTAAGTATACTCTGCTTAAACTGACACGTAAGCAGAAAAATGGCACATGGTCTAGGTGTGAGATTACTGTAACAGACTTCATTCACACTTTCTGATATTATAAGTAATTAACATATACACAGGCAAAATCCTCAGGCAAACATCTGAGGGGGCGAAGAGTGTTATTACCCTGAACTTCACCAAAAAAAAACATTTTTTTTGCCTTTTGGCCTCTGTAAGCCACCACATGAAAATGTTTTAAAATTAAACACTCAAAATGTGAGAAAAGACAATTCTTTCAGCTTTAATTCAGGGGGTTTGCCAAAACTTTGGCACTAACCATTCAGAAATTACAGTCATTTTCACACACACAGCATTTTGGTGGCTCATAAATAATGGAACAAATAGCTGACAGGCAGTTGCATGGCCAGGTATGGCCTGTTCCCATGTTACTCCATGACTAATCAAGCAAATAAAAGGCCTGGAGGTGGTTCTACGTAAGCATTACATTTGCATTTGGTAGTTGTTCACTTGAACTCTAAACGTATCCAAAGTGGTCCAAAGAAGCGGCCGAGCAAGTGAAGGAGGCCATCATTAGGATGTAAAAACAAAATAAACCAATATGAAAGAGCAAAAAACATTGGCAGCAGCCTAAACTAATCGATGGATGACCACATAGTTCTGTCCATGGAGAAGAACACATTCACAACATCTAGCCAAGTCTTGAGGAGTCATAGATAATACAGAGGCTTCACAACAAGGTGCAAACCACTGTTAATGCTCAAGAACAGAAAGGCTGGATTAGACTTTGCGAGATTCGTTGGATTGATGGACCAGAATGATGGGGGGTAAAAAAGTATAGACCAGCTCATGATCCAAAGCACCACGTCATCTGTCAGACATGATGGAGGCAGTGTTATGGTATAAGTGTGTGTGGCTGCCAGTGGAACCGGGTCACTGGTGTTTATTGATGACCTGACTGATAAAAGTAGCAGGATGGATTCTGAAGTGTATAGGACTCTTTGCTCAGGTTCAGCCAAACGCTCCAAAACTGATAGGACGTCACTTCATACTGCAGATGAATAATGACCTAAAACATACAGTGCAAGCTACCCAAGACAAAGAAATAGGATATTCTTCACTCGCCAAGTCGGTCACTTGATCTCACCCCAATAGAGCATGCTTTTTACCTACTGAAGACAAGACTGAAGGCAGAAAGACCCACAAACAAGCAGCAGGCAGCTGCAGTAAAGGCCTGGCAAAGCATCTCGAGTAAGGAATCTCAGCATTTGGTCATGTCCTTGAATTAAAGCTGAAAATCTTGACTTCGCTCACATCTTGAGTGTTTTATTCCAAATTCTGGTGGCATACAGAGGCCAAATGCCGAAAAACAATAAAACAGTTTTCACCTCCTCGTATCAAAATGTCTGCACCTCCGTGTGGAGCAGGGCTTGTTTAATCTTGTGGCCTTCACACATGAAGTGAAATGAGAAGGACTTCCTGCTTGCGTCACCAGCTGTTTCCCTGATGTTTTCTTTCACATCAATATAATGTGATGTATGAACTATCTGTAACATCATAATGATCGCGGTTTAAAGAAGAGAAAAAAAGTTGTGGTGTAGGACGGATGCAGGATGCCGTTGGTTAAAGTTGTGTAACAGCACTTAACCACGTTTTTACGAAAAGCTGTCTCACAGGGAACAGATTTCATGTAAAGCCCCTTGTTTTTTAATTATTCTATATATCTATTATATTTTTTTATAATATATTTATTGTTAATGTCCTGTGTCCTCCACTGTCTCCTGGGATAAATTGGGCTGCGAAGTATACACTGCTGCATCCTTTATTGTCAGGGGAAAGCATGGAAGGAGAATTGGGGAGTTTTCACATGAGGCACGATTTATTTGTACCATACCCAGAAACGATTGCCTCCCCCTCCCCCACTGACTAGCGTTCACATTATTATTATTCTCTGTACTCGGGTACACTTGCATATTATTACCCTTCAATACAGAAGGTGACAGTATGCACCTAGCTGGTTCGCGAGCCACCATTAAACACAACAGAAGAAGAGAACGAGCAAATTAATATTCGCATTATGCCTGATATATTGATGTTTCAGAAAAAAAATATAAATAGAGACAGAGGAGACCAATGGCTCTGATGATGTCACATTCCAAGCAGCAATCCACTTCCATTTTCAGGTACGACTTCTTCCATATTTGATTCGATCCATGCCCAAGAAGACCCTTTCCAGCAGGCACGGTTCCCGAGCTGTGTTCTCACTGATCACTATGAACCAGATTTTGGGGTGAAGTGTTCTCAAAAACGATCCCGGGGGCCTCTAATGCCTGAATTCCGATGATGTGACGGCATGTTGTTTAAGACGACATAACGTTATCAAATGTGTGTTCTTACTGAAAGTGCTTCTGTGTCTGGTTGTGAATGTGGGTTTTGTCAGGCAGCTGGTCTCCCCTCAGTACTGCGGACCGTACAGACCTACTCTCACCCACGCTGAGACACACAGTTAGTGTCATTAACCACTGGACAACACCTGGGACACGCCCACTCATACAGAGAGTTACACCTCACAGTGCTGTTACTGTCTGTTATCGTCACTCGTGTCCAATCTGATTACTCGCTCAGAACTAATAGTTGTATAAATGGGAAATATACTTAGCCTTGGAGTTAAGTACACATGGCGAAAAAACAAAATGTAATAAATTTATTCACTTTAATTAACCCCAGTGCAGTGAACATGCCAGTGTGTATTAGCATGGAGTGTATTAGAATGTACTGTAATAAAGTCACCTGCACTTTGCTAGTTTTTACCCCGCTGTTAAATTGGGAGTGTGTGATGAGATCACAAGGTAATTAAAATTTAACTGTGTGTGTGTGTGTGTGTGTGTGTGTGTAGGCTCTTCCCGAATTCCTCTTGAGCATTTTTTTTTTTCGTTGTTTGTAAAACTGTCAACACTTCCTCTGCCTCCTCTAACGTGTGATTTAAAGCTGAGAGAGACAAAAAAAAATGCTGCATTATTTCTCACACTTCTGGATCCCATCTGTTTGCTTTACAACGTGGATTATAGTCACAGAAATTCACCTTACTCTTAAATCCGACACGCGACAACATTATACATCCATGGCATTAAACGAATAATAATAAGAAGAAGAAGAAGAAGAAGAACATCTGGTGTTTTAATGTCTTAAAAATGACTAAAAGAATGTCAGAGATGTGAAGTAGGAAAAGCTCCAGGTTCTCCTGTGAGTCCTGAGCTGATGTTTAATAGTCCTGTATCATCACCAACCTGCCACTTAATTAGGAACACCGCTGTACTGCTCATTTACGCAGCCGATCATGTCGCGGCAGCACCGAGAGTAAAATCACACAGATAACTAACAGGTCCAGCGGTGGAATTAAAGGTCCTAATGTGTTTTAAGCCCCGGCTGAAATAACCCTGTGATAATGCATTTTATCACACCTCAAACCCCTCCTCTTCCAAACACACCATTTCAGTGTCTATGTACAGTAAATGACCTACTACTGAGCCACGCCCCCTCCAGATAGCCGCAGAGCTGAGCAACAAGCCAAGGGGAGGAGCTCTTCCTATATGAGGTCACACTAAAGTGGGAAAATAGAATTGGCGTTTTCCTCTTCCGAACACACCATTTCAGTGTCTATGTACAGGAAATGAGTAACTACTGAGTCTACAGAACTGAAATCTGAGACTACGGTCAAAGCAGACACCTGGTCAGGTAAAATGTCACTTGGTTCGTCCCGTGGTCCATGGACCTGACCCGTGTCCTCGTCTCCTCATGTTCGTCTCTCAGAGGAACGGTGCTGGGAACCAACATCAAGTGAAGTTCAGCATTTTAATATATTATATAGTGCATAGAATAGAATCTGTATTTAGACAAACTAAAGTGTGTGTGTGTGTGTGTGTGTGTGTGTGTGTGTGTGTGTGTGTGTGTGTGTGAGAATAACACCCAGCCTTGCTGTCTGGAAATGAGCTGTCATTTTTAGCTGTCAAAACCACCAACAAAAAAAGAAAAGAAAAAAAAATGCTGAGAATCTTCATCAAAAGACCACAGGAGACCTCACACGAGACCTGTCTCACTCTCACTTTCTCTGTCTGTCTCTCTCTCTCTCTCTCTCTCTTTCTCACTCTGTGTGTGTGTGTGTGTGTGTCGCTCTCAAGCTATCTTTCCCTTCTGGTACTTTAATTTACACCTTGTTTTTTGTCGGTGTGTGTTTGGGGGATATGGTCTAGGTATCATTATGGTGGCCACTGTATTCCCACACACACACACACACACACACACACAGGTGTCCTTCTCCCATGTCAATGCCAGTAGTATCACTTCATTATAGTTTCACACTTTAGCTGATCATTATCATTTAGCTCCTATTGAGTAAAGATACACACACGCAAACACAACACACACACACACACACACATAATTATCATTTTGCCTCTGTATTATTGACCGTTTTGTTTCCAAAGCTAAACGCTACATCTGTTTTTATTGACTTCATGTTTTACGCGTCTCTTTTTCTTTTCTTGTTGTTGTTTTCTTTTTTAATCTTTTCTCATGTTACACCACATGTGTCTGTCCATGAGGGTAGTTCAAGGGTAGCTGTTCAGGCGGAGTTTAGAACCGTGTTTGTTTTGTGTTGTTTTAGTTTCGGGTTGGTTTCTTGTTGACTGTGCTGTAGTAAGGTTGTTGTTTGAGGGTAGTTTACGGTCTAAAGGGGTACTAGAGAGTAGTTTAGGGTCTAAAGGGGGTACTTGAGGGTGGTTTAGGGTCTAAAGGGGGTACTTGAGGGTAGTTTACGGTCTAAAGGGGGTGCTTGAGGGTAGTTTAGGGTCTAAAGGGGTACTTGAGGGTAGTTTACGGTCTAAAGGGGGTACTTGAGGGTAGTTTAGGGTCTAAAGGGGGTACTTGAGGGTAGTTTAGGGTCTAAAGGGGGTACTTGAGGGTAGTTTAGGGTCTAAATGGGGTACTTGAGGGTAATTTAGGGTCTAAAGGGGGTACTTGAGGGTAGTTTAGGGTCTAAAGGGGGTACTTGAGGGTAGTTTAGTAGGTAAGAAATGAATTTTAAGGGTTCATAAGGATGGGGGTTTGGGGCAGGTCTATAAGGGGTAGTTTTATCAAGCTGTGATTTAAGAGGCCTGTTGTTTAGGGGTGTGGTTTATAAGGTCAACTGTTTCGAGGTAAAGTAAGAGGGTAATTATTAGGGGTAGGTTACAGGATTACAGTTAGACACACTGATGTGGACTAATTAACATTAGCTTTAGGGTGGTATAAGAGGGTAATTATTAGGGGTGGGTTATGAATGTAGTTTGATGCAATTGATTTTTACAGTTATTTTGGTTAGTTGTTAGGTTCAGAATATGTGGGGTTTTTTTTTTGTTGTTGTTGTTGTTTAAGGCTGCAATTTATTTTATTTTTCAAGATTAATCTAGTGCTAGTTACATACCATTGTGGTTTAAGTTGTTTTGGGATAGGTGTGAGGGTAGTTATTAAGAATTGTAGTTTATGTCATTTGAAGGTAGTTGATTGGGGGTAGATTGTGAGGGTTGACGTTTAGGATCATGTTTTGTGCAGGTGGTTGTTTTAGTTGTTTAGTTCACCAGGACCATCCGGTCCGCACACACAAGCTTGGCGCAGGTTTTTACACCGGATGTCCTTCCTGATGCGACCCCCCCCCCATTTTACCCGGGCTTGAGCCTGACATGTGGAAGGCGCAGGTTCGATTCCCACGCGTTGCCCAAACCCCAGCCCCTGGATGCAGCGCACAGCGAACCTGCGCCTTCCACATGTCAGACGAGAACCCAACCACTGAGCCACCAGTGCCCTTACCAGGATAGATGTTTTTGGGTAGTTTTAAAAGGGTACCAGGATAATTGTACAGGACTGTTGTGTATGGAGTTTAACTGGTAGTGGTTTAGGGGGACAGTGTACTGGGATCGATGTTTACGGGGAGTTTAACAGAGAACCTGTATAGAACCTCATCATACTCGTTAAGGGGAAAGTGTTTGGTGTCCAAGATTCATTTTATTTATTTTATCATTTCAACCAGAAGAGTCTTAAAAAAAATTAGGGGATATTAGTCTTACTGACACACACACACACACACACACACACACACACACACACACATACAGACACGCACAGAGACACAAAAAAATACTAAAGACCTTGATACCACAGATTCACGACTAATGAGCTTGTTTCTGATTCACACAACATTGCCCTTTCACACACACACACACACACACACACACACACACACACAAACCTAGTGAGGCACCTCAGCTCAAAGCAGTGTGTAACAGTGTGGAAGACCTTGTTAAACTCACACAGTTCACACACACACACACATCAACAGCTCGGACCCTGTTACAACTTATTACACTTTTAAAGACACACACACACACACACACGAGAGCACAACAACACAGCTCCTGTTACAACCTATTCACAGCTAATGAGCTGAGGAAGTTTATCAGGTTTAAAGAAAAGGATTGCACTCCCAAACACACACACACACACACACACACACACACGCGCACACACACACACACACACCCGCACACACACACACACACACACACACACACATACAGACAGTGTTGAGTTCATGACTGTGCGTTTA
>JAQMYG010000012.1:918028-932650 GCA_030014215.1 Clariallabes teugelsi
CACATACCAGCAAATTTCGGATAATAAAGATACGTCGTATAGACGTCGTATAGACGTAAAGACGATGTATCATTTAAAAGCTCAAACAGGCGATCTACAGACGATCAAAATACGACTATAAAAAAACGAACACGATGTTTACCAGATGATACGATCTTTAGCAGACGTCTCCGCCACGTACCTGTGCTATCTGGGATGCTAAGACTAGAACTCGCATTATAGTAAACGTGCTAAGGCTAAAACTAGCGTTATAGTAAACATGCTAAAACCAGAACTAGCATTAAAGTAACATCCTAAGACTAAAACTAGCATTATAGTAAACATGGTAAGGTTAGATCTAGTATTATAGTAAATGTGCTAAGACTAGAACTCGCATTATAGTAAACATGGTAAGACTAAAACTAGCATTAAAGTAACATAAGACTAAAACTAGCATTAAAGTAACGTGCTAAGACTAAAACTAGCATTATAGTAAACATGCTAAAACTAGATCTAGCCTTATGGTAAATGTGCTAAGACTAGAACTAGCGTTATAGTAAACGTGCTAAGACTAAAACTAGCATTAAAGTAAGCATGCTAAGGCTAAAACTAGCGTTATAGTAAACATGCTAAAACCAGAACTAGCATTAAAGTAACATCCTAAGACTAAAACTAGCATTATAGTAAACATGCTAAGATTAGATCTAGTATTATAGTAAATGTGCTAAGACTAGAACTAGCATTATAGTAAATGGGCTAAAACTATAACTAGCATTAAAGTAACATGCTAAGACTAGAACTCGCATTATAGTAAACATGGTAAGACTAGAACTAGCATTAAAGTAACATAAGACTAAAACTAGCATTAAAGTAACATAAGACTAAAACTAGCATTAAAGTAACATGCTAAGACTAAAACTAGCATTATAGTAAACATGCTAAAACTAGATCTAGCCTTATGGTAAACATGCTAAAGCTAGAACTAGTGTTATAGTAAACATGCTAAAGCTAGAACTAGCGTTATAGTAAATGTGCTAAGACTAGAACTAGCGTTATAGTACCTGATTTTATATATACAGTACACAGTAATAGGCTATTGTCATCATTTACATACATGATGCAGCTTGCTAATACATGAGCTTTTACTGAAGAACAGACTCTTGTGTGTGTCAGCGGTTCCCCCTAGTAATGCACCAGTGTGAGCATGCTTTTTGGATCTTCTGTGGTTTTTACATATTATTTAAGACTCTTAGTTTAAGTTCAAAAAGTAAGTTCAGTCTTTATTCATCACATATACATTACTGCACAGTGAAATTCTTGTTGAAGAACAGTGAAAATCAGTAACTCAAAGCCTTAGCACACTGAGCCACCGTCACCCTTGAATTTGTTTGCACACTTCATTTCCCAGCATTCCTTAGTACTTATGTCATAGTTCATAGTTCAGTTATGTAACTTGCAAATTGCTTCCAGCTGACTCTTGTTTAAGTCTAAGCACCACTACTATTTAAACCCTTGTCCGGGGTTATTAAGACTGTTGCTATGTCTACAAGACCCTGAACTCTACTTAGTTTATGTTGGTGCTTCTACCTAATGCTTTCATTCCATAGCCACGTTTCCAGTTTTTCCAGCTGATTTTTGTAAACATGTTCAGTGTACTGTATTAATAAAGATTTGCCTGCACTTACATCCAGCCTTATCACCACTGATAGTAATGTCTGGATGGAATGATGACAGATTGGCCAGTGTTTTTATGATGTTAGGAAATATTTTTATGCATCAGCATGTCACAGTTCTGGGACTGAAACCAGGACTTCCTCCCATAGTCTGGTTTAGACTTTCTGTCTTTCTTCTCTGATATCCATGCTTTCATCTGCCAAAACAGAAAATAATTACTCAGCCTGCTGATTCCCAAGAATAACTGGTTTTGTTTTTAGCAATCCTGTTGTACAGACCTGCTTCCGTTGTGAAAAGAAAGCGTTTTCATTATATTTGTATTCAATGAGGATTTGTGTCTTTTTGAAGATACTGTTTCGCACAAATACAGGTATTTTAAAGTATTTTATAATGTTCTGACATTATCCATGATACACCCACACACAGTCGTCTTTCTTAACTCGGTTCTGGTACAGTAAATGTGCGAGTGTGCAGTCGCCAGAGTTTGTCCCGAGTTCATGCCTCCACGTGTGAGATTCTTCTGTTTCTCATATTTGTGTTTCTCGTGGCCGTTCCTGCAGCTTGTTATATACATGCTCACATTATGCACTAACTCATAACAGATAGCAGCAGTGGATAAAATCGCTTTGCAGAGCAGCTTCCTGTATACCAGTAGTCGGCCGGTTAGTCTGTGACTGGGAAATCAAGGCTATGATGCCCTCAGTGTGGTCCATTTACTGTATGTTACAGGGTCACCAATGTGCAGGGGAAACAAGCTTGTTTTTTCTGGCAGTGGAATTAGGGTTAGTCACCTTCTCCAAACTCTACTACCAGTCGGGTGGAAGGCTGTAAAATTCCCGATGCCTGTTTTTACCCTCAACAATGCTGTGGTCAGAATTCTCCCAGTTTGCAAAAGCTGGTGACCCCTTGCCCCAGGCTAGGCAACTCCAATGGATATCCAGAGGAGGTTCATTTCACCACCTAGGAGCCAGAACAGATAACAGTTACTCATTACTCAAACATTTGGAACTTGCCATGTTTGCCATGTTGCTTTGCTGGTATGTAAATTAATGAAGACTGATGCAAAGTTACAGGACAAAACCATCACATCGTTCTGTTTTGGAAACCCCACTTGGTTCCTTTACAGAATGCAGAGCAATAAGAAGAAGAACCAGTAGATAAGAAGAAGAACCAGTAGATGAGATTAACATTAATTTTAACGTTTAATATAAAGCAAGCTCAACAATCTCTGGGATTTAATGTCATAATGAGCTTTAATTGGGTAATTGAGAACCAAACTGTCTGGCAAAGTTTTTAATAAATGTGACATTTCCGCTAATGTCAAGTCAAGCCAGCAATCAGGGCAGATTTTTAGCAAAGAGCAATAGCTGGAGATATTACTTCTTCTTCTTACACTAGGAAGTCCAGTGCATATGTACGTCCAGTAACTGTAGGCAATTTTAAAGGTAATACACATTCTCCAAACTGATCTAAATACAAAAACAATCTAAGTAAGGACTGAGGGTTCGATTCCCGCTTCGTGGTTTGTGTGCATGGAGTTTACATGTTCTCGCGTGCTTGGTGGGTTTCCTCCGGGTTCTCCGGTTTCCTCCCACAGTCCAAAGACATGCAGATTAAGCTAATTGGCATTTTTTAATTCCCTGTAGTGTGTGTGTGTGTGTGTGTGTGTGTGTGTGTGTGTGTATTCTGTGGTGGATTGGCATCCTGTCCAAGGTGTACCCTGCCTAGTGCCCAGGGATAGACTTCATGCCTGTACAGGATAAACGCTATAGAGAATGAGAGTGGGTCACAAAAGAAGATGTGCAATAATAAGTTCCACTTATTGATCTCTGTTGTATAATATTAGATGTAGGGATACTTCATTGATCTTGACGGAAATCCCAGGTGTGCTTTTATGTGCTTCGTAAGTAATCTTGATATAAAATTATATCAAGATTAGCTGCATCATACAAGTTACCATGGTGACATGCCCTGGGAAAAAAAGAATAATTATGGAATCACCCCAACAGGAACCCTAATATCTGATGACATCATCAAATCAGTACATGTGCATTTACTAGCATTCACAGCATGGACTGTATAAGCAGAACTGAACAAACTCTCCATGACGCCACCCACAGGTTTTCTGATCATGGTTCTAAGGCTCAGCTGTGGGAGCTTGGGGGCGTCGCCATCTTGGTAGGACCTGAATCCCATAAATGGGCAAATGGGCGGAGCAAACAGCATTTGGCTGTTGTTTGGAAAACACCTACTTACTTTAGTTACTACAAGCTGTCAATCAAATCAACCCCACCCCTAACAAGACATAATTGTATGGCGTAATAAATTTAACTGATGGGTTGCATTAATATTCACCCCCTGTACAGGTGTCATGGGGAATCTGTCTATGGAGACCAAAACTGTTTTTTGTACCAGACTGTAAACGCGTTTATTTCTGTTGTAAATTGGCTCAGTTACAGAAAGGAAAGACAAAACTCCTCACTGTCAGCAGGATGAGGACTACATGGGTGAATTGCAGTTTGGAGACACCATAAACGAGTTTTGTGTTTAAATCATATTTGCACCACCGTGTTGAGGTCGTTTGTTCAGTGTTATCCCAACGTCGCGTACTGAATGCTGGTCTGTTTGCCAAAAAAATGGATTAAAGATGTTTTCTTTTAGTCAGTCTGTCTCGTCTGTGTCTCCTACTTTCTGATGAGAAAAAAACGAATTGATCTTTCTCATGTGCAACGGACCTCAAGCTGCAGCTGATGTTCTGTCGACTGAAAGTTCAGGTCTGAGTTTCAGGGAAATTTGACATTTACACTGAAGATAGACGGAGGTTGTGTTCCCTCCTGAATGTTCACTGTTTTCCCTGGACGCAGTGTGGATTAATAAAAGTCAGACCAGCTCTGAGAGCTCGGGCAAATTAAAGCCATCTGTTTGGTATGTTAACACTTCCTCAGAGCTGGAGTGCCAGACGTGAGACAAAAAATTCATGAACATACTTTAGGGTTTTTCCGTAACTAAAACTGAGCAAGTGTCTGTAGCTCTAGTTGGACTAGATTAGTTTATTATTTTAATAACATGTGTTAATGGACTATCTCATAGATTTCAGACACTTTTTCCCAGAATTCAAATATTTGTCTCTGGAATGTGTATCATATTTTGCAGACTGTATGTCAAGAGGTGGGTTTATTGGGAAGCGAGTGAACAGCTAGTTCTCATGGAGACCCGTGTGCACCTCTGAAAACTTCTACAATCAAAACTGGACCACTGAGGAATAGAGGAAGGTGACCGGGTCTAATGAATCACGTTTACTTTTACATCATGCGGACGGCGGATTTCTCTTACCCGGAGAAGAGATGGCACCAAGGTGGTGCACTATGGGTAGAGGGCGAGTGTGATGCTCTGGGCGATGTTCTGCTGGGAAACCTTGTGCACCGAACGTCACACTGAACACACCTTGTTAAGGAACGGTTTCAGCAACATGGCAGGATTTGAGGTGTTGACTCCGCCTCCAAATTCTACAGATCACAATCTGATCGAGCGTCTGTGGGTCGTGCTGGAGAAACAAGTCCGATCCATGGAGGTTCCACCTCACACACTTACGGGACTAGGAACTCTAGGAACCTCTGTGGGCCGTGGAGGCCAATGGTAACCATTGTATTTATTCCCAGTCTTACACCCGTGGTGGGACCTCTACGGGCAATTTGGGAACGCCAATGAACCTGATCTGGGAGGAAACGGAGATCCTGGAGGAAACCCACCAAGCACGAGGAGAACCCGGACCCTGGATGGGTCAGGCAAGGCGACACCGCTAACCACTACGCCACCGTGCCGCCAAAAATGTCTTTAGAGTACCTCCAACAGGTTAATCAGTCTAATAAAGGTGTTAATGCTGGTGAAAACACATTGAAGAACTTGTGCGTGTCATTCAATCATCTTTATGAACCCTGGCTTTAAAATGTTTTGTAATATTCGTGCAATAATGCACATCTGCTTTAGCCCCAAGATGCATTTCTAAATATATACAGTGATACAAATGAAATGTTGTCTTTAACCGTATGTCCTCAGTTTACCAGAAAAGAACTACCCTAAAGCAGATGTTTTGAGATACAGACTGACTTCTAAGGAAGTTAACTCTTACTCAACATCTGTGAGATTTTGTGGTGTAAGCCCTCACTGGGGACAAATGGAGCGAGACAAGAGTTTTTTTCTCTGTGTGTGTGTGTGTGTGTGTGTGTGTGTGTGTGTGTGTGTGTGTGTATGGCATCAACGCTAGACGCTGCTTAGTCATATTTCACCCGTAAATTCTCTTTTTTATGTGTGTGTGTGTGTGTGTAGGCCACGGCACAAATGAAGAGCTTTCTGGGCATCTAAATCTCGATCTGTCCTCGTCCTCTCCACACTGTCCTCTTTTTCCTCACTGTTTTCTGTTTTCTTGTAAGTTTCATCTGAGACTAATAAACTTAAATAATATTTTAAAAAGCGATTGACATTGACAGAAGCCCAGTACAGTGATGAGACTCTCAGCCGCAGTGAAACATCTGAATGCGTTTTAAAGACGCCGAGGTGGCTCGGAGCTCACTGCACTCGTCCACATGAACATTCAGAGAGTAGAACACCTGATCACTGACAGTTGAGGTGTGCGAGAGACATCTGTCTGTGTGTGTGAACTGTACACACAATGGTTATCACCAGGTCCCCGTACAGTCCTGACCTCCAGCACATTTCATATGAGACCTCTTCCAGAGAGACATACAGCTGAGCATTTGAGGGTTAAGGGCCTCACTCAAGGGCCCAATGGTGGTGCCGGGTTTTGAACCTGTGACCTCACCATCAGTAGACATGTTTGGTCCGTTAAATGAGTTCCTGGGAGGCAACGTTCCACCTTGATGGTGTCCAAGCTCTAGTGAGACACTGGGATAAGTGCATTAGTGTATCAGAGGATTATATAGAGACACAAAGGGAGTTTTTAACTTTCAGAACTGTGTTCTGTTATTCTGTACAATCAAAAGTCCCGCTTTGACTCGAACATCCTTTGTATATTCTGATCACAAACACAGATTTGGTAACCATAACCTCCAAGTGTGTGTGTATTAGTGTAGGGAAGGTGTGTGTGATGATAAGCAGGAGTGGAGTGGTGTGTAAGTGTAGTGTGATGGTGTAAGCGTGTACAGTGTGTAGGGGTGTGTAGGGGTGTGTAGTGTGTAACAGTGTGTAGTGTCCCGGTGGACGAGTGGCAGAAACTGAGCTACTGATCAGAAGGTCTCCAGGGGGCGCTGTATCCCGGCTGACCCTGACCTCTGACCCCAGTTACTCTGAGATATTTCACTGTGCTGTGATCTATATGTGACAAATAAAGGCTTAATTTCACATGTACGTCCTCTTATACCGTAGGTATAGTGGTAGTGTAGTGGTATAGGAGTGTGTCCCAGTGACTTCTGTCATGTGTGTGTGTGTGTGTATGTATGTTAGATCTGGAATTTCACATAATGCTGAAAATGGGAAAATATTTTGTTTTATATAAAATATAAAATAATGTGTAGATATGCCTGGGTATAGTGTAATGGCACAGTGTAACCACTGGGGGCAGCAGCACTCACACTGCTTTGTGTGTAGAACTGTTTTTAGGCCCAACAGTTTTAATGTTTTAAAAAAAAACATTGTGTGTGTGTGTGTGTGTGTGTGTGTGAGAGAGAGAGAGAGAGAGAGAGAGTGTTTGTGTATGAGTGTGTTTTGTGGCACAGTGGCCCTCATAGTTTATGTGTTTAGACTTGTGTGTGTGTGTGCGTGTGTGTGTGTGTGTGTGTGTGTGAGATACAGATCTGAAAATGAGGGGTTGCACAAGCAGCATTTACCATAAACAGAGAGAGAGAGCGTGAGACAGACAGACAGACAGAGAGAGAGAGAGAGAGAGAGAGAGAGAGACAGCTTTTTTTTTTGTTTTTTTTTCAGGTTTCCTGTCTGCTGTCAGCCTCTGACTCATAGCGTCAAACTTCTTCCCCGTTTCTCATTCTGGTGAACGTGCGCAGTGTGAGTGTGTGTGTGTGTGTGTGTGTGTGAGGTACAGGGGAGGGGATGAATGAAGAGTCTGGTCAGTAGTGTGTGTATATAAGTGTGTTTATGGTGGTGATGAAGGCTGAGGGTTCGAGCTGTGTGATGATCAGAGTAGTGGTGTGTTAATGGAGCGACTCGGTGTGTGTGTTCTGAGCCGCACTCTGCTGCTCGTCTGCACTTCCTGTCTAACAGGCCTTCAGGGTGAGTAACACACATTTCCTTACAGTCACAAAAACGTTAAAAGGTGTGTGTGTGTGTGTGTGTGTGTGTGTGTTGCAAATCTTACCGCGTGTTATAATAAATTCGACATAGCGTACAGTAAAGTACAGTAATGTAGACGAGTGTTGTGTTTAAACCGTTAGAAATGAAGCGTAGGAGTGTGTGTGTGTGTGTGTGTGTGTGTGTGTGTGTGTTTCTGTTTGGCCTGTTTACGTGTTTTTGTTTATTTGTTTATACACTGTGATGTCATTGTTCTTTAAAGAAATGCTGATTTTAAAATAATGATTAAATTAACATAAACGTTTTTTTTTTCAATAACAGCACATACGCAAGTGTTTTTTCTTTTTCTTTGTTAGTTTTTTCTTCCTCTTACACAAAAAACAATTTTCTAATAGTTAGTGTTTATTAAAATTAATAAACCTTTTTTCATCTGTTTACAGTAAAAGTTTTTTTAAACACATTTTTGTTCTGTAATGTTATGTCGAGTGTTAGTTCCTGTTCTAGCAGAGGTATAGATGTTCATTCCCTCGTCCACCTCTCTGACTCTGCAACTTAATCAGATATTTACTTTCTTTATTACTTTTTATATATATTTATCTCATGTGACTGAGAAACCTCCTCTGTCCATAATTTACAGTTTCACAAAGCGCTGACACTGGAGACTCCTTCCACTAACATTACAGAAACTTTAAAAAAAAAAATTTTATATATATATATACTGTATAGAGAGAGAGAGTTTTTTAATCTCTTTGTGAACCATATGAGATCAAGTGCATCAGTATATACAGTGTGTGACGATGATGTCAGAGAGTAGAATCAGGATCCCGACCTGGACGGTGTTGAGTTTATTTGATGTGTTTGTTTCTTCTCTGTGCTCCAGCGAGCTCCGTCGCTCAGAACTCTTTCTTCTTGAGCAATGTGTGTCTGTTCTGTGATGTCGAGCCGAGCGAGTGTAACTCCACTGAGACTCACTGCGAGATTCACTGCAATATCACTTCCATCTGTGCGAATAATACTGAGGTCTGCGTTAGTGCATGGTACGTGCACACACACACACACACACACACACACACACACACACACACACAAATGGTCATAAAATATTTCTTTTAAAGAAATTCTCTCCTTCATGGCTGATTTGTACTCAATCTCCACAAACATTTAAAACAATCTATTGAAAAAGCTCAAAGGTCGACCATCAGCTGGAAAATTCATCAACACGTAATGTTTTCTGCGATTCTCGCGGGCCAGAAGTATTGGAACGCCATCGGGGAAAAGGTTCAGCGATCAACAGCGCCCGTTACACTGAGACGCTTATTGAAGAGAAACTATAGATTAAAGACAGACGAACACAGACCGCTATCCGAGGGCGTCGTGATCTCGAGTGACACACTTCTGCTCCACACTATGGACACTCTGAGGTGTTGAAGCGTCCTCACTATAGTCCTGATCTCACTCCATCACACTTACACCTGTTTGGTCACTCCTGGTTCACTTCTGTTCAGATGGACAAAGTGTAGGGCAGTGGTGGCTCAGTCGGTTAAGGCTGTGGGTTACTGGGTTACTGATCGGAAGGTCGGGGGTTCAAGCCCCAGCATCGCCAAGTTGCCACTGTTGAGCCCTTGAGCAAGGCCCTTAACCCTATGTGCTCCAGGGGCGCTGTAAGCTGGCTGACCCTGCGCTCTGACCCCAGTTTCCTAATATTCTATTCTATTGAAAAGCAAGGAGATAATGTCAAAAAATGATGTATTTTTCATTAAAATAAATCATACAGCCAGAATGCAGATAATTTGTGATTATTATTATTATTATTATTATTATTATTAAGGCGCAGATATGGCGGGAACGTCACCGTGGAAACAGTGTGTCACCACCCATCGGAACCCTTCCACGGCGTAATGCTGACGGACTACGACAGCAGGGAGTGTGTGATGAAGCAGTACAAGCAACTCGGCCCAGACTTCTACATCTGCTCCTGCAGTCAAGAAGAAGAGTGTAACAAGAATCTGATCTTCTCCAGAGGTAAGCTGATTTCATACAGTTCAACAGGATGGGTTGGGTTTCCAAGTGGTGCGATGTTTCGGAGGGGGATGAGGAGGCATGCTCACACAGGACACGGAGGCATGCTCACACAGGTCACAGGACAAAGCAATTGCACTGTTCACTAAATGCTCACTTAGATGTGTTGAGGCAGATGAGAAGAAATGTTGCAACATCTGGTTTCAATTTAAATGTTCATGTGAAGGTATTCGGCACCCAGTGGTGTAGTGATTAGCACTGTGGCCTCACGCGTTGAGTGTTAGATTCCCGCCTCGGGGTCTGTGTGAGTGGAGTTGGCATTTTCACCCTGTGCTTGGTGGGTTTCCTCGGGGCACTTCAGTTTCCTCCAGATTAGGGCAATTGGCATTCCTAAATTGCCCAGTGTGTACTTCAGTAGATTGACACCTTGTTCAGAGTGTACCATGCCCCAACGCCTCATGGGATAGACTCCAGGCCTCTCTGTAATTGTGTAACAGGATAAACAATATAGAAGATGAATAAATAAATGAAGGAATCCCATCCAGGGGATTCAGCGCAGGTGCGCTAACTGGACAGGAAGGAAGCAGTCGGAAGTGGGGAAAGTCTTGACAAATTGTAGGGGTTTTCAGTGGCACTCAAGTCTGAACAAATCCTGGGATGGTGTTGGGTAGAGTTGAGCAGCCCATAACTGTTGAGAATACCAATCCAGGCCTCTTACTTGCACGTCGGCAGGATGATGCAGGGTGGAAAGAATCAATGAGGGCTTATGAGGTAGTGGGGTAGTAAGGCTCTTTGTTGGCCACCATTGTCTTTTTTGATTAATTAACTAACTACGCTGTTCTTGTTTTCTGTTGCAGCAGAGCCAAAACCGGAAAACCCATCGGTGCAGAACCTTCTCCTCTTTGTCCTGGGTCCTGTCGGCGTTCTTACCATCATCCTCATCACCCTGATTTATTCCTGCTACCTTCACAAGCTCCGTCAGTACCAACTGAAGACTGATTTTAGCGACACACGCTCCATCATTGGCAGTAAACTCGAACATTCAGACAGCGTCTCAAACTGGCTCAATCACAACACAGAGCTTCTGCCCATCCATCTGGATGAAATGGTGGGAAAAGGACGTTTTGCCGAAGTGCACCGCGCCCGACTCGGGCAAAAAACGAGTGAAAACCGGGTGTTCCAGACAGTCGCAGTGAAGATCTTCCCACTGGAGGAGTTCCTATCCTGGAAGACAGAGCGGGAGATATTTCTGGATGCAGAGCTCTGTCATGAGAACATTGTCCACTTCCTGGCAGCAGAGAAACACACACTGGATCAACAGTTATGGCTGATTACGGCCTACCACACTCGAGGAAACCTAAGGGACTACCTCAGAGTCCACCAGCTGGAGTGGGCGGAGCTCTACAAAATGGGTGGTGATGTCGCAAGGGGTGTGGCTCACCTGCATAGTGACCAGAGTGCAACAGGTGGAGTTAAAGTGCCTGTCGCTCACCGAGACTTGAAGAGTGACAACGTCCTGGTGAAGGAAGACCGGAGCTGCTGCATCTGCGACTTTGGCCTCAGCATCCGACTCGACAGCAACATGAGCACGGAGGAGCTGGCTAATAGAGGACAGGTAAGACCACACATGTTAAAGATTAGAGAAACTTGAAAGCAGGGATTATAAGCATGTTATTTATTTGTGTATGCTGTGTTTTTACCGGTACTCAGGTCGGCACGGCGAGGTACATGGCCCCCGAGCTACTGGAGTCCAGACTGAATCTGGAGAACATCGAGTCCTTTAAACAGGCAGATGTTTATTCCATGGCTCTGGTGCTGTGGGAGATCACGTCCAGGTGCACCGCCATCGGAGGTAACAAGTTCATGCTAACATGCTAATTCAAAGGTTTTGGTGTTATCAGAGTTTTCATGGCTTTACAAACTCTTTTTTTTTTTTTTAACTATTATTGATATACTATTTAGATCTCTCTTTCTCTTGTTCCTTAAACCATGTTAGTTTACACCAGTAGGGCAACATGCTAAAATTAGCAACAGAATAAGAACAGGTGTAACATAGTTGAATGCGCTTCATTTTTCATTCGTTGTTACCTGCCGCACTGAGCACTTGCGGTACTCCATGTTTACTCAGTGTGTGCTAAGCTAGGAAGTTAATGCTGTACTTTAAACATTGGCTAGTCCACAGGTAAATATGAAAATTAAAAATGTTACCTAATATTTACTCACTACAATTAATTCTAGTTTAATTAATTTAGTTTGTTTCATGCTAGCTAGTTTATTAGCTGGTCCTTTTGTTTTTGTTTTTTTATATCGTAAAAAACATCTGAGCTTGTAGCGACGCTAACCGTGGGTGTGTTTGTACTGTAGAGGTGAGAGAGTACGAGCCGCCGTTCGGGAAGTTGAATCAGCCGTGTATCGAGAGCATGAAGGACACCGTGATCAGAGACCGAGAGCGACCCGAGATTCGGCTCGGTTGGAGAACACACCCGGTAATAATGCTACCATTGCTAAGCTACGCTTTCACGCTCACGCCTAAACACAGCTGAACACTAATGCTAAAGCCAAGTCCAGGAACTGTATATGTGATATCATAGAGCGAACTGCTGGAGGGGTAACGGTAATGTTCGCTAAGATTATGTCTCTAGCGGTAGCTACTGCTAATGAAGTCATTTGTGCTACTGTGTGTTATTCCAGGGTGTAAAGCTGGTGTGTGAGATGCTCGAGGAATGCTGGGATCAGGATCCAGAAGCTCGTCTGACAGCTTCGTGTGTATCCGAGAGATTTAACGAGTTCAACGATCCATCATTCCTCAAAGCGAACTCAAATAACAAGGACAAAATCCCAGAGACGGAGGAGGGGTTATTACTTACAGAATACGTCTATGAATGGCGTGATGGACGTATGGTTATCCATAAACATGAGTTTCAATTTAGTGAAAATGGGTGTATGTAAAATCAAATACCATGCGTAGTATTAACGTTAAACTTTCTGCAGTGGGAATAACAAGACAATGTAATAATAACATGAACTGATTTTTATAATAAATTAAATAAAACTAATCTAAATCATGGCTCAATCATGGGGATGTTTGTGGAATTTTCTTTAACATTTGCCATTTAAAAAAATAAGCTACAGTGCCGTTACAAAAGTATTTGCCCCCTTCCTTTTTTTTTTGTCTATTTTTCACACATTTGTAAATACAGATCATCAAACACATTTTAATATTACACAAAGATAACCAGAGTAAATACAAAATGCAGTTTCTAAAAGATGATTTCATTTATTAAGGGGGGGGAAAGGCCGTCTAAACCTACCTAGCCTTATGTGAAAAAGTAATTCCCCCCCTTGATCATGAATGAACTGTGATTTTTTGGACCAAGTTAAATTTTACCTGCCACACCCAGGCCTGATTACTGCCAGACCTGTTGAATCAAGAAATTAAATAGAAACTGTCTGACAAAGTGAAGCACGCTGAAAGATCTAAAAAAAAAAAAAAAAAAAATTTTTAAATCACATGATCTAATGAAATCCAGAGTTTCTTTAGAAGTTTTTTTTCCAAACCATTTTTCACTTTGAGACTCCAGCGAACCATGGTGAGAGCCATTATTGTTATACTTTTGCAATTTTAGCCCCTAACCTATTATTGTTATAATCCTTCATTAAAATTCCTTATTATATTTGGTGGTTTGGAGACACAACATCATGAAAACTTTAATATACAATTATGAGTTATTATGTGAATATTTTGAAAGAAGCAGAAACTATTTGTTATAAAATGATTTAAGAAATACATTAAGTAAATACATTAAAAGAAAAGAATTAAGAGGACTTAATTAAAAACGGTATTGTCATTGTCAATTCCATCAGGTTCTACAGTAAGTTCAGTAGATAAAACTGTAACGTTAACCAGAATTATACTTTAAACAACGCGGCTCTCTGCGTGGTTGTTCAGCCGTTTCTGATTAAGGTTATTAAACCGTAAGGTATTTTAGTACAGTTGTAAGTCCCTGGCAGTCTCGAGTTCGGCTGAAATGTTAATAAGATCTCCCAGTTTTACTGGAAAGCTTTGCAGCTCTTAAACCTGCTCTTCATGTTCTATACTGAAGGTGATGTGATCAGTGCAGGTCCTGAGGAACACTTCCATAACTTTTATGAACTTTCTCATGTCGTCTGCAGTTGGAAATTTAAACTGAACTTTCACACCAGCACTTTCCTGAAGGGAGGTATTGTGGCCCCCGGGGCAGTTCGGCGGATCACTTAACTTTCCTCTCGCTCGTGTATTTTCCTTTATCGTGCTCACTGTCCAAAATAAAGGACTCTCCGTAAAAAGACTACAAATGGAAATAAAACTATTCATATATGAGTAAACAATAAGCACAAATTGTTAGACATTTCTAACAGCAGTAGGTACAAAAACAACAGTTTAAGTTCCAAATGATTAAATAATAATTTAACATGTTAAATTAACTTACAGACATTACTCGAGCAACAACTGCTGGTCGGATAAAACATAACTTTGTCAGCTGCCTGAAAATATAATTACAAAATTGTTTTGCAAAGTGAATATACAGTATAGGCAGATATAATACAGCAAATAAATAAATAAATTAATTAATTTTACATTTACATTTACATTTAGGCATTTGGCAGACGCTCTTATCCAGAGCGACTTACAAAAAGTGCTTTAAAGTT
>JAQMYG010000012.1:978562-989792 GCA_030014215.1 Clariallabes teugelsi
GTGTGGTGTGTGTGTGTGTGTGTGTTTGTGGCCTGGTCTGTGGGGTGTGTGTTTGTGTGTGTGTGTGTGGTGTGGTATGTGGTGTGTGTGTGGTGTGTGTGTTTGTGGCATGGTATGTGGGGTGTGTGTGTGTGTGTGTGTGGCGTGGTATGTGGTGTGTGTGTGTGTGTGTGTGTGTGTGTGTAGCTGCACATCCCCCTGCGCCTGCTCTGCGGTGGACTGCTCTTCACCTGTAACGCTGTGATGTGGACGTTCCTGTCGAAGGCCCTCAGGTACTCATCATCCTCAACCAGGACCACTGTGACCACCACCGCCTCCAACTTCATCTCCTCCGTACGTCTCAACAACTCTCACACACACACACACTCTCTAACACACTCTCTCTATCTCTCTAACTCTTAGAGTTAATAAGGAAGAGATGTTTGTGTTTGTGACACACACACACACACACTGACACTGGAGACTCCTTCTGAAATTATTACTGGAGACAGAGAGCGTATCGTTACACACCAGTAATGATACAGTCGCCTGTATTGGAAGTGTTGGAACAGTGCGGTCAGGTCTTTTTGTTTTTGCTGTATTCAAGAACGTTCTGGTTTCCTCAAACACATTTAATTAACACACACCATATAGTGCTCAGTGCACAAAGCAAAGACTATAAACACATGGTTTGATGAGTTCAGTGCGGAAGAACTCGACCGGCCCGAACACAGAGCCCTGAGGCCTCACCTTTGGCATGAACTGGAACGGAGACTGCAAGCCAGACCTTCTCATCCAACATCAATATAAAAAAAGTGATGGGTTCCCCAAACACCAAATGTCCTGCATACTTGCTTAGACTATAAACATTATTGTAAATTGAATCTCTTTTTGAAAAGCTACACTATACTCACCTTCTCGGCTGAAAAGGATAAAACCTCAGTCCAGTTTAGTACTCTTTAAAATGCACAGCTCTCTGACTCCTGCTATGAACTAAGATTCACTTGCGACTTTTGACCTGCAAATTGGACAAGAAAAAACAAATGCATCCATGAAAGTGAGTGTTTTGTTAGCAACAAGCTAGCCGGCTAACATTTTGCAAACGACGTGTCCAGGTCCGATTTGTTCCACTTGAATACAGTCATAAACTGCTGACATGACGGGTCACGGTCCTGACATTACGAGTAGGAATTCTTAGTGGACAGGCTGTTTTATTTGTTATTTAGAAACAAAGTTTTGGTCCAAAGCAAACTATATGAATTTTCATTATTCTCATCAGTCAGTGTGTGTGATGGGCGTGGCCTGTCGGGATGTTTTTAAGCCGGGACAGGAAGACGTTTTTTGTTTATCCAATATTCCTTAGCAAAAGCACATATCAGTGTTTTAGTCGTACATAAAATGTGTAATCTAATAAAATATATAAGCTTAGATGTTTATACATTTTATGACATCACAAAAGTAAACAGATATAAAACTGAGGACGTTGAAATGATGCGTCACGCTTTATGTCGAGATGTGGTTCCATGTTTTTCCCTGTTGAACTTGTTTGATCTTTAATTTATATGTATTTTTAACCTACGCTGTAATTAAATGACCACCAGAATGGAAATGTAGAGTTTTTCAGTCCACTGTGCAGTGTGAGTCGCCCCCTGGTGGAGGTGCGTGACGGTGCCGTGTCTCCTCTGTTCCTCAGGCGCTCCTCGGGCAGCTGATCTTCGGGGACAGCCTCGTCGCTCTGTGGTGGGTCGGGGTCTCGCTCACGCTCTCGGGTCTCCTGGTGCTACAGCGCTCCTCCTCCACCAGCGCACCCTCGGACACCGCGATAAAGGACGAATTAGACGAGGTGTACCGGAGACACGCACGTGCACGTCGCGATGAGCAGCAGCAGCTTGCAGAGAAATGAAGTAATAAAACCAGACGTGAGCGCGAAGTAACTGTTCTCACATGGCTCGCAAAAACAAAATTATAATAACATGACACAGCACAAAGCGTATGTTGCTAACGATGAATGGATTTGTTGCATGTATCCTAGCTGCTAGCTTCTCCTATTAGCATCATGGCTTGCTACCGTGACAAAGGAAACCTGAGAGCTGGCCTTGTCCTAATAACTGGTTATATAAAACGTCACGCGTAATGTTCCGCTAGTCCGGGCGTGTCCTTCTGGGAGATGCTAACACTGTCCATACTGTCCATACTGAGACTTTGTCAAGAAGAAGCTAATAAGATCCTCAGCTAACGGACTCTTGGGATCACCAATCACACGTCCTTACTGATTTATTATTATTATTATTTTTAAATTAACTGTTATTACATCATACAGTGAGCTTTGCGTAAGTATTGGGACGTACCAAAGACTTAAGCGGTGGACCTTCTGGTGTGGGACGATGGAACGATCGAGCTTTAAAACAGATTCCAGTGTAATGCAGAAAAAAAAATTGAAGAAAGAACTGAAGAAGGATTGAAAAATGCTACGTTCACGCTAGCAAGTCACTAGCCTGTGGGTGTGGCCTGTTCAGGATTGTTTTTTTTTGTTTTGTTTTTTCATAAATAGGAACAGCGGTAGTTTTAGTATATAGCTTCTGAAGCTAAACACAAAGATAAACATCAAAGCGAACAAACTACAAATGCTGCATGCGTATCACGCTGTATTAGCTTTTTACACGAATCAGGAATGAAATACACCGTGTGCGTATCACACTGTACCAGCGATCCTCACTAACCTGAAACACCAACGAGCTCTGCTACGTCCTTTCATCTCTTCATAATGTCTCTAAACTCAGAGGACATTTATACATTCCCTGGCCAAAAACAAAGTTTAAACTCTAAAAATGTCATTAATTCACCTTTATCTTTGATTATACACACACACACACACACACACACACACACAATGTAGTGTCCAGTTCATGTGAGAAAAGTCCTGAGTCCTAGAACATGTCCGTGCCATCAGTGAAGAAGAAGAAACCCTCCATAGATGTGATAATCTGGTGATTCAGTACATTCAGGTCGTCAGCTGACTTCATTTTATTGCCCCATAACGTTGCTGAGTCTCGACCTGAGTAACTGATCAACCCCAGATCATAACACTGTCTCCAGAGGACTTGTACAGTGGACACTATACATGATGGAGCATCGCTTCATGTCCTTCCCTTCTTACCCTGACACTCCCATCACTCTGGGATAGGATCAGTCTGGACTCAACAGGTCACATGACCTTTTTCCATCACTCCAAAGTCCAGTGTTTATGATCCCTAACAAACTGGAATTTTTTTTCAGATTATTCTCACTAAGACGTGGTTTTATTTTGGACACACAGCTGTTTAGTCCCAATCCTGTGAGGTCTCATCACATTGAACACGTCACTATTGAACGTGTCTCTGATTTCTACTGGACTCAGACTCGGTACCATGAATACTTCACCATGTGACTTCATGGCTCCATCAGCTCCATCCTTCCAGATTGTTATTGACGCAGAACTAGAATTTGACCCTCCTGAATTGGCGACCTTTTACTTTGGCCAGGCGGTGTATAAAAGGACGAGGGTTTATTGTTTCTTCAAATGTGAGACAGTGGAATCGAAGCTGTTGATTGGTCGGCTGATCATTGTGACATCATCAGCTGTCAATTGGTTTAAAAGGGAAGGTTTCGCTCTTCGATTAGAAGTTTTACAGTCTATTTTGGGTTCCGTATCGTTTCCTCCACGACGTGGTTTTGTTTGAGAGGAGACGGAGATGAAGCCGCTCCATGACGCTATGATTTTATATTTACTGAAGCTGAGATCTTTCACACCTCCTCTGTGCCTCTGCTCTCACACACATTAGGACAATGTGACCCAGAAGCGGCTCTAGAGAAACCAGATGCGCTTATTTCAGCAGTGTATGTGTGTGTGTGTGTGTGTGTGTGTGTGTGTGTGTGTGTGTGGGTTGAACGAACGCCGAGGCTCATCGTCTCTTCCACAGACGCGTCACTGTGATCCCAGAGCCGCGCGGATGCAATAAAACCACGAGCACAACAACCGTCACGCTTCGTCTCCAAACACGGCCGTCTCACGTCGCGCGTCTTCTACCGCCGGAGAGAAACGGACAAAGTGCACAACTTGTACTCAAACAGCCAAATCCAGAACTTCCACAAAACACCTCATACGTTCGTTATTCATTTACGGTGTGTGTGTGTGTGTGTGTGTGTGTGTGTGTGTGTATGTGTGTGTGTGTGTGTTTGTAGAACTTTAGAACTTTAGAAAATGTTCTAGTGTAGAATTTCTAAAACCATAATCTTGAAGAAATGCCTACAGAATAGCTGAGTGAGTGGAACGCGCAGGATTAGCATGATCAGCGCTAACTGCTAGTGCAAACTACCGTCTTACAACAACTAAAGAAAAAACATGCTAGTCAAGTTAAACTGCTAAAGACAGAACCATCAACCCATTTAAAATAGCAAAACTATTTAGCAGTGACGCTGCTTCCCATTAGCATTAGCATTTCAGCAAACCGCTGTGCTAACTCCCTAAACAAAAAATAAAATAATTAAGAATAAGAGATTGTTAGAATTGTTTTTTTCTTTAGATAATAATAATAATAATAATAATTAAATAATATTTACGAGTAATTATTTATCAAGTTATTAGCTAGCATGCTAGCAGGAAGGATTAGCATTACAGCATCTTAGTGTTTTTATTTGATTATTTATTTTTGCATTAATCTCCTTATTTAATGGTTTCAGATATAAAACTTATAAGAAAGACCAATAAGGTTAAATAAATAATATTATTTACGTTATATACGTCAACGTCAACATCGCTAAGTGAGGGCCGCCTGCATGCCGCCTTTATTAAATAAATATTATGTATAATTCATATATTAACCTCATCTCATATTCAAAAAGATTAAGTGAAGTTGCTAACCGCTAAACAAACAATCACGTTGTTTAGATAACTAGATAAGTTTCAATTTCCACGTAGCCACTAATGCTGTAGCGGTTTAGCTACATAGTGTTAGCGTTTGAATCGCATTGAAGTGTGTCCTAGCAGCGAGCTGCTAACTGTGACCGGAAAAACTACGCTAACTGCTAGATTAGTGCGTCAGTTGGAGCTAGTTTGGTCAACCGTAGCAAAACTCGATCACTGCGTTTTTTTTGTTGTTTTTTTTACGCCTCGCTGTGACTCTCCAGTGCTTCCTGCCTCCAGTTTACTGGGATTCTCTCCGACTGAAATGGACTAACTGGGAGATCCATGCTGGACGCCTTTTCTTCTCTTTTCTTTAGTTTTTTTAATCACCAAATCCAAAGTGTACGTTTCTAATTACATTTCTAATTTTCCATGCAAGTCCCTGGCAATGTGAGATATTTGTTTATTTATTTGTTTATTTATATGAATGTTACTTTGATCTGAGATACTGATGTGTTATTTGTTAGTTTTTTCACACTCGTGAGCTGAAATTCCAGATGTTAAACATCTGCAGCTGCAGGCACGGCTCTACACCTTACAGGGAAAAACACCGTCGGTGAAGACGTATTATTTTTCAAACCGTGACGTCATACTGCGTTATCTGCAGTGTTGGGTGTAACGCGTTACAGTGTAGGACGCGTTAGAGGACTCGGATTACTTTTTTGATGTAATGAGTAATCTAACGCGTCATGTCTGCCATTTAATCAGTTATTTAGTTATATTTTCAAAAAATTATTTAGACAATTTATGTAATCCGTGATCCAGACAGCATTCATTCCCAATCCGTGTGTGTGTGTGTGAAAGTCGTCCTACAAGCCCCGCCCCCTATAACCCGCCCCCTCTGTTACTCCTCCTGTTATACCCCTATCTCACCTATACGGTTTGACTATACGAGGACCGACGCGCGGAAAGATGTAAACCTAAACACAGCGCCAAATCAATTTTCTGCAATGGAAAAGTACTCGAACTAGTTACTTTTATCAGAAAGTAATGCTGTAATGTAACTGATTACTTTTTAAAGACAGTAATTTTGTAACGCAATTAGTTACTTTAAACAATAACGTCCCCCAACACTGCTCCTATGTATCGCGTTCACGCTGTAGGTGTAAAAATAAAAGATATACCGCAAGTAGAATAGCTGAGAATGCTAATATAGGTATGAGCATATAGCATGAGTGTTCAAATGTGTCGTTTTTATTTTTAATGCTGATGTTTATTTCAGTGTTGTGTATTAAATGTAAATGAGGCATGTGCTGGTTGTACAATTTAGCAACATTCAGGATATTAGCGTAGTTTTATTGGATGTTGAATCGCGTTTGAAAGGCTACGGTAGCTAGCCAAAGTAAAGACGTCGAGGAGATTAAGTGTGTGTGATGTAAATGGAAATGTTAAACAACTCAGAACATGGTACGTGTGTTAATAGACCACTTGTTCAAAAGTATTGGAATACACAGTCGTTAAGTCCTTCGGGTGCACCTGTCGAGAGGTCGCCACCGTACACCATCCATCCTGGCACAGGGTTTTCTAATGAAGTCCTGAGTTAGGATAGAATATCTACATCATGACTTCCATCATCAATAAAGATCAGAGAGAACGTTCCAGAAGCAGCCATGCAAATCCAAGCTGTGATGCTACCACCACCGTGCTTCAGCAGTCATCAGCTCGGGTGTTCTGGATCCTCAGCAGATCCTTTCATCTCCACACTTTGGTGTAGAAGTTCAACTTGGTTCCAGAACCCTTGCGTATTTCCAACCTGACCTTCTGAGTGAGAGATTTACATTATCTTGTATGTCCTGTATGTTCCTGCTCTCTTCTTCTAACAGTGGATGGTGAGACCTTCGCCGCGCCCTGAGGAGGTGATGTCACTGACTTCGGTGTTTGTTCTTCTCCTGTAGACATCTCTCTGGTCTTTGATGTTGGTTTAAACTTTTAGACAACAAACACAGATGAAACCCAGGACTCAAAAGTATTGAGCCCAGACATTCAGAGGTACCAATTGTGTAAACAACCAGTCCAAAACCATCACTGTTGTGTTCCAATACTTTAGATCACTTGAAAAACAGACGAGTTTTGCCTGAAAAAGTGCCATATTCGAAGTTGTTTTGCAAACATATAGATATAATTATTTTTTAAAAATAATAATGAATGATCCTGTTCAGGTTTTAATCTCAAACATCGAACTGAAGAATCAAGAGAATTGACCCTTGGTGTTCCAATACTTTTGGATGGAGATTTTATGTACCTTTAAAAAGTTGTTTATTCTAAAAGATGTATCATCAGGACATGCCTGCGTACCACATATCACCTGGTTAAGATCTACTACGCTTGTGTAAATATATGGAATGAATGTATATTATAATAATAATAATAAAAGAAGTAAACACCCTGGAGTGTGTAAAGATTCCTTCCAATGTTACGTGTGTCCTTACTCACCGTATCAGAGACGTTTAAATATGTTTAAGTTTATTTACAGTGGCGTGTACGCTCCAGTGAATGGGCTGTTACTATGGAAACCAGCATGTAAATGATATTTAAAAAATGTGCTGCTGTTAGAGAGAAAAAATCATCAATACTTTATTCGTTATTTTGTTAGAAAAAGTACGAGACTGACATTTCAATAAAAAGATCAATAAAATTTATTGCATTTTCTGTAAATCACTGATGTAAAAAGAGCCGGAATAAAAAAAGTTCATGAAGGATTCAAAACACTGGACCAGATCTATGAACATCACCACCTGCTGCTTCTGGTTACGATATAAAGACGAAACACACACACACACACACACACACACACATGTAAACTGTGCACGATTCAGATTGTATAATGAAATGCTGAGGATTTTCACAGACGTCTGAAATCTGTTCCTCTTGTACAGCGTAAACCGTGCAGGGTTCGTTCGTCTCGATGTTCGGAAAAAGCTAATCAACCGTTTATTTATTTCTGTAATTGTATAAAACATGATCTAACGATGAAGATCATTCAGTTTAAAAGGTCAGTGTATGACTAAGAACATCCTGCTCCAGTGAGACGGGACGTCACGTCCTTTTAAAAAATACTTTATTTGACACCAGCGGAAAAAACTTGAAACTGCCTGGCAAAAACACACACACACTCTCTCACAACACTCCAACAATTTAACTGAAACCTGGTGATTCAGTACATTCAGGTGCTCTAGACCTGAGCAGTGTGTGTGTGTGTGTGTACAGCGTGCTGAAGGTCGAGTTAGTGTTTTTTGTTTTTTTTTGTTACGTCTTTAAAGACGTTTGAACACCAGAGTGTGAAAATACAAAGAACAAACAAGAAACGTTCACACAGGACGAGACGCGAGTCCTGAAACACACACATTATTAACATTATTATTATTATTATTATAAAATAAGGCAGTCTATAGTGCAGGTCCTGAGCGCGACCCGGGAGTCAGACGATGTACTGGAAGAGGTCCGCCTTGCCGTGTTCGGGGACGGAAAGCGGATTGAACCACGCTACAGAGAACGGGTGACCGAACACCACCTTCAGGTTCATCCACTTAGACTTCTTAACCCACCGTCGCTCTTCCTTCTTCAGCTGCTCGATACCCTACAGACAGACAGACAGAGAGACAGAGAGAGAGAGAGACAGAGAGCAGGACACATTACGGAAATGTACAAAATACTAAATCACATTCTGATATCGTGTTTATTTTCTAACTTTAACGAGAGCGTGATGTATCCAGATACCTCCATGTCTGGACCTCTAAGACTATTAAACTATAAAACTATAAAACACACGTCAGCTGGAGGGAAACAACATCTACAGGTGAAGATTAAACATCTCCTGATGGAAAAAACAACTTGTATATTTTCACTGGAGAAGAAAAATCTTCAAGTGAAATCTTATATTCTTATATATTCTTATATATTATATAGAGATAAGATCAAGTGAAATCTTCTGGAATCTGGACAGTTATGATTTATTAAAATAATAATCTCAGTAAACCAAAATATAAGATTATTAATTATATTTCTAGTGAAATGTTGCTAAAATTCTAAGCGATAAAAATTTCTTGTTCTATTTGCAAAAACACATTACAGGTGCTGATTTTATTATTATTTTATTTTTTAATGTTATACATATAATACAGAAACGGTGTGTGTGGCCAGAGAAGCTCCTTCTGAGGTTTATGTTCCATGTGAGTGACCGAGACCTCGCTTCCCAAAAAATAATATCATCATTTAAGATGATTTTAAATGGACATTTTCCAGTCTCGCTTCAAACTATAATCATTTAAAATGCAGATTATTCATATTTCTTTATGAGTATTGATACTAAAATTGGAAGTATTTTTAAATTCTAGAACTGTGAAAATTATTGCATAAATGAATTTGTTTTGGTAAAAGCTTTAAAAAGCAAAAAAAAATCTGTAGAAATCATGTGAAATTCATGTTGTGATATCTTAATAATTTAACATTTTATAATAAAACACTTTGTGTCTTTTCATGTGAAATCTGAATCGGCTGAGTTTCGTCTGAATGACAGTTAAAACCGTTGGAAGATTTGAATTTTTAAAAAAAGTAACTGACACTCCGGACATAAAAGGGCATGAAACTGTATTTAGTAAATGTGTTTCCTTTGATCTGATAAAAATATACATGTGAATGAATATCAAAAAAAGAAAGAAAAAAAAAGAAAAAGTATTATGAAAAACGATGTTATCTGGTCCTGTGTTAAACGTCACACTTTCACTTCTTTCCAACATTTAATTCCTGAGAACAGGACGATAAGCGCTGAGCGCTGGACCTGCAGTGTCCTGTGGTCCCTCTGATTAGGACTAATAACCCTGTGGTACTTAGGGCTGTGACCACATGTCTATTCTCTAGATAACGCCTCACGCGTCGAGCTCAGGGTTTTATTTCATCTCTGTGCAGCGCGCAAGCCACAAGCTGAAACAACACACACACACACACACACACACACACACACACACAGAAAGAAAAAAAAAAAAAGAAGCGGACGCGACAGGAAGTAACGTCAGACGTGAAGGCGATACGAGCAGCGGTTAGGGATCAGGGTGCAACTCACGGTCTCGTCGGTGCAGATGGAGTGAACCTGGGTACCGAACATGACGAAGGTGAAGAGGAAGAAGAGGAGTCCCTCCAAGGACAGCAGGACCAACAGGACGACCGTGGTGGGGGGGGAGAACCTGCTGCACTCTGAGGACAGAGACACACAGAGACAGAGACAGGCAGGTGGGTGTGTGTGGAGGGACGGACGGACGAGGGGCGGAGCCTGTGATGGGTTTAGAGGGATGAAACAGGAGGAGTCCGTGTGTAGAGTGAGAGATGGAGCGCTGGAGGAAGTGAGGGAGGACGAAGGGGACAGATCGAAGGGGACAGAAGGAGCGGAGAGAGAGAGAGAGACGGTGACACACAAACACGTGATCATGTGATCTTACTTCCCCAGTCCTGCTCCAAGCAGAAGAAGAAGAAATGGACGATCACCATGGAGAGGGCGTGGAGCGAGATCAAAGCGATGTACATCTACAACACACACACAAGAGACATCTGAACTCACACACACGTGGACACGATTTAAACATTTTCACCACTGTGGGTTTAACACACTTAACTCGGCTGGTTTAATCTTCAACCTTAAAGTAAACGTTGAGGAGTAAACAAGCCGGACCTGAAACCGCCGCACCGTTCAGAACCCGTCCTCATCTGGACCTCGTCTTTGTTTTAGACTTGACTCGGTCTGTCTCCGACTAGGGCTGGACTCAGGGTTCGAGGCTCGACTGTCTTTACTTGGAACTTGGAACAGTTTGTATTGATCACAATTCTGAACTGGTCCAGCCTTTACTCGGGACTCGTCCAGCCTTTACCTGCTCTTACTCGTACCTCCGTGCGGGACCCACGTGTCTCACGTGTCCTCATACGAGACGTGAGCCTGAGACGTCCTGCAGCTCTCGTGTCTCTCGAGGACAGTCGGGTCGAGGACGTCATCGTCACTTCCTGTCTACGCTACATTGCACTTGTATGTGGGTGATTATCTCACTCTTTGATGTGGTGACTGATGTGTGTGTGTGTGTGTGTGTGTGTGTGTGTGTGTGTGGTGTGTTTCGCTCTCTGGAGAAATACGGTCAGACCAACACACCTCAGAAGTGATAAACACACAACACACACCTGTTACACAGGTACTGAGGTGAGGTCGGTGGTTTGAGGTGTGTGTGTGTGTGTGTGTGTGTGTGTGTGTGTGTGTGTGATGCTCTCACCGTAAAAAGCACAAAGTATTTCTGGTTGTTTTCACCCACACAGTTGTTCACCCAGGGACAG
>JAQMYG010000012.1:1019742-1031243 GCA_030014215.1 Clariallabes teugelsi
CACACACACACACACACACACACACACACACACACACACACACACTCATACACACACACACACACACACACACACACTCATACACACACACACACTCATACACACACAGACACACTCATACACACACACACACACACACACACACACACACACACACACACACACATACTGTACACTTTCACACTTATACACACAAATTTTTAAACCCTAACACAATTTGTGTAATGATGTACAACTTCGTAAAAAGTAGGTGTTTATCTAATTATATCATCGTTCCACACCTGTCTGTCTCTCTGTCTGTCTCTGTCTCCCTCTCTCTCTCTTTCTGTCTGTCTCTCTCTCTCTTTCTGTCTCTCTGTCTTCCTCTCTCTCTTTCTCTCTCTCTCTCTTTCTGTCTCTCTCCCTCTCTCTCTCTGTCTCTCTCCCTCTCTCTCTCTCCGTCTCTCTCTGTCAGGAATCAGCCAAACGTATTTTACTTTAACATCCTGAAATGTGCCACATCGACGAACATCATGGCCGCCGCACTTCAAGGCCTCCAGTGTCCCACCACTCAGGTGAGCATATAGACGTATAGAGACAGATGGTGTGTGTGTGTGTGTGTGTGTGTGTGTGATTAACGCCTCCCATCCTGTGCTGCAGATCTGCCTGAACTCGTGTCCCTCAAGGTTCTGGTCTCTGGACCCTGCAGCCTACGCGGCGCCCCCTTCGAGCCAGAGTCAGTACTTTCAACAGGAGCTGTGTGTCCCGTCCTTCAACCTCAGCACTAACAAACAATATGTACGTCTGTCCTCCACCTCACACAATCACACACCTGTCTGTTTATTCATTCACTCGTCAGGAACGCCATTGTAAATACCTGCCACTTCATATACTACTCGTGTGTGTGTGTGTGTGTGTGTGTGTGTGTGTGTGTCTGCATTAACCCACCTCTCGTCTCTCCGTTCCACTCAGAGTGCCACGGACATCATTAACAAGGAGCTGTGTGCCTTCTTCTACACACCCACCTCTTCAGGTCCGTCTCTCTCTCTCTCTCTCTCTGAATGATGGGAGATCACTTAAATGCTTGGAGAAGTGGCACGGTGAAAAAAATCACCAGTAGCACTCACAGGATTGGGACTAAACAGCTGAGTGTCCATAAGAAAAACACTTGTTAGTGAGACTCATCAGAAAATAGGCTTGGGGGCCTCCAAGTGGCCCAGCGGTAAAGTGCTCGCCCTATCAACCGGAGATCCTGGTTCCCGGGTGATGCTGTAACCTCTCGCAGCCGGAGGTCTAGAGAGATGATTGGCCGAGAGGTACTTAGCGCTCCCACATTAATCACGGCCAATCAGGGGCGTCTGTGAGCTCGCGCAAGCGGAAGGAGCGGATAGCGCTGTCCTCCGAGTGTGTTACACCGCCCCCAACGGTGCGTGAGCGAGCAGTTCGGAAAAAGATGCGGTCGGCGGGCTTGGCTCGGCTTCGGCCCTCCCGACTGAGTGGTAGTAGTATCCTTTATGTGGGAGCCCCCTAGTGACGGGGAGGAATTGGACACGAATAAATTGGGGAGAAAATCGGGAAAAAATCCAAAAAAAATTATAATAAAAAAAAAGAAAATAGGCTTGGGTTTGCTATTGAGCATAAAGACTGGACTTTGGAGCCATGGAAGGACGTACCTGAAAGTGTTGAGTTTGGAATGAATCAATACTCGTCAGACAGAGTTTCTAACATGATTCTGACTTTAACCTTCACTGTTTGTTTGTTTGTGTGTGTAGTGTTGGGAAGGTGTTTACCCTCTCTAGGCCCTGCGTATGATTTCATCCCTCCCAGCTTCTCTATTTATAACATGACGGGCAATCAAACTGTGAACGCGCTCAAGAATGCTACGGGGTAACGTCACATTCACCAGCATTCACCATACACAAATACACAGAGACTTCTAAATACACCACAATGGCCAAAAGTATGTGAACCCCTGACCTTCACACCAACCTTGTTGATCGCGCCATTCCAGAATTATTCTGCCTTTCCTGCCTTATAATTTGCTCCACTTTTTTTCCTCCTGGGAAAAATGTGTTTATATAAGGATTTGCATAAAAGGCATGATGGTCAGGGGTGCACATACTTTTGGGTCATATAGTGAGTGTATCTTCGTGTGCAAAATGCACCCAGATTAAATGTTTTAAACCCTCACACGTGCATGCAGAAATGTGCCATAACATGTATCTCTCTTTCCTTGGCAGTGCTGGAGGGTTTTCAGCGTGAGTCGACACGAGTGTACTTAACGCTTAAACAAAAACAACAAAAACGTCTATTCAATTCTTGTTTTCTCTCTTTCTCAAACTGAATCCAGCTGATTCCAATCCAAAATAAAGTTCACTCCGCAAATCTCCAGTGCAATACCTCTCAAGTGTTCAAAACACATGATTCTGTGGTCAGATGATTGGAGTCTGTAACCAACTATAACTAGACCAACTTTAACTAGACCAACTGTAACTAGACCAACTTTAACTAGACCAACTTTAACTAGACCAACTGTAACTAGACCAACTGTAACTAGACCAACTTTAACTAGACCAACTTTAACTAGACCTTATAACCTAATAATTATAGATCCATGAACTGGGACTAGGAACGAGGTGTGAATTGAAACTAAGAACTGCAGGATCTAGGGACTTTAGGGACAAGCTGGAAATAGGACAGGGAAATTAAATCTAAATAGGAAAAATCTATTCATAATAAACAAGATTAAATGATGAGGAACGATTAGGATCTAGACAGGAAGAATAATCATGGTGTATGGAGGATTTATTAGCATCTAAAGATAAGGAACGATTGGGACAAATGAATGATTCAAGCCTATTTAAGGGAGACAACGGGCTTGAGAACCCCTAATAGACCTTGGGATGAGGCAGGTTTGGAATTTTGGAATGAGGAACGTTTAGAATCTTGGCCAAATCAAGCACGATGAAGTTTTAGGATCTTGGGATGAAGAATATTAGTGGTTTTGGGATGAGAAACCTTTAGAATTGTGGGACGAGGCAGGTTTAGAAGGGTTGCGGCACAAGGAACATTGAAGATCTTGGGGTTACAGTCAGTGGGAGGAATGAGTAGAACTTTTTTTAGAACTGATCAGGATCAGTGGTAGAGGTGGATTGGGACCTCATACGTAGCGAACAGGAACTACTTCAGGAACCAGAATGTAGAATTCTGTAAGAACAGCAGGGACGGTAAACCAACAGCAACAACTCAGGAACTACAGTAGATCTGGAGAACACATTAGCTTGGAGCAGCAACTGAATGAGGAATGAGCCAGATCTAGAAGTTATCGTCCCCCACACTCACAACAAGCGCTGCAGATTTGTAAATTGGACTCAGCATCTTATTCTTCCTCTCCAATCACCTTTTAGTTAGCGGAACACCACATGCTGATTTGTAGAGCTGGTAGTGAGCTTCACTCTGGGGTTTCTCATACAGAATAAATAGCTAGTCTGGTGTGTGTGTGTGTGTTTAGATGTGTGTGTGAGACTGTAGTGTGTAGAATGTGTGTAGCTGCTGTAGGTACTGTAGTAGTGAACACTGATCTCTCTGGGGTTGGCTAATAGCTAACAATGTTGAATTAAAACCCATACAGAGTCTCTCTCTCTCTCTCTCTCTGTCTCTCAGTGACGTTGTCGGTGGGTTTAACGCCCGAGACGTGGGGATGCGGATCTTCGCAGACTTCGCTTCGACTTGGCAGTGGATCGTTCTGTAAGTGTGAAATAAAACATCACTATACACTATTTAAGTCACACTCTAAGAACTTTCTTCCTCTCCACCATTTTTACATTTAGGCATTTGGCAAACGCTCTTATCCAGAGCGACTTACATTTTTATCTCATTATACATCTGAGCAGTTGAGGGTTAAGGGCCTTGCTCAAGGGTTCAACAGTGGCAACTTGATGGTTGTGGGGTTTGAACCTGGGATCTTCCGAACCGTAGTCCAATGCCTTAACCACTGAGCTACGCGCCATAAGATAAAACATTACTGCAGATTCTGGAGCTCGATTTACCCAGAAAGGCACCAGGGTTATGTGTAGTGTTTGTGTTGTGTGTGTTCTGGAATAATAAGTGTGAAGTAATTGACACACTTGTGTGATTTTGTAGGATCAGAGTCAGGTATGTGATTAACCGGTTACACCCAGCAGGTGCTATTCAGTTTCATATGTAGGTTGAAATCCAGTCATTAAGTGAAACAGAGACAGTTGTGTAGGAGGATTAGACCTGGGTGAAGAACAGGCGGACTCTGCTACTAAGGTGCGGTTGTAGAAAACCAAGCACAGCAACAAGATACAAGGTAGTTATACCTCATCAGCAAGGTCTCTCCCAGGTAACGATTTCAGAGCAGACTGGGGTTTCAAGCTATTTTGAAGAAACAAAAGGAAACAGGCGATGTTGAGGACTGTAGACTCAGTGGTCGGCCAAAAAAACTTAAAGCAGCAGATGAAAGACATGTCATGCTTACTTCCCTCCAACATGAGAAGATGTCCAGCAGTGCCATCAGCAAGGAACTGTCAGAAACCAGTAGGACCCAATTACTGTCTGGAGAAGTTTGACCAGAAGTTGTCTCCATGGAAGAATTGCAGACTAAAAGCCAAACCTCCAACATGGAAACAAGCCTAAGAGACTCAACCATGCAGGGAAACACAGGAACTGTGTATAGACAAATGACAGCAGGTTCTCTGGACTGATGAGTCAAAATGACACCGCTAATGTCACTGAGATCTTCAGCATAGAGAACAGGGAGTCCTTCAAAAACTGTGTGCAAGTGTACCTGTCCTAAAACTTCAGCGTAGTACTGTACATGGTGGTCACTATGGAGGGATTCTGGGTGCTGAATAAAAGAGCACCTAGAAGGAGATCTAACAAATTTAGGATCTGTAAAATGCAATTTCCTGTATTTTGAGACAATAATTGATCATTATTTAATCACTGAGGCAGGTCAACAGCGCAGATCCTGAGTGACATGCTGAGCGAGTCACACTCTGGCCCAAAGAGACCTCATGGATGTTTCAAAGATTGTTTTATTTTTATGGCATGTGGCAGACTCTCTTATCCAGAGCAACTTACATTTTATCTCATTTTACATCTGAGCAGTTGAGGGTTAACTTGCTGGTGCTGGAGTTTGACCCTGAAACATTCTGATCAGTGATCCAACCCCTTAACCACTGAGTGACCCCTGACACTACAAGATAAGATAAGATAAGATCAGATCAGACCAGATCTGTCCGATAAGATATTTTTCATTTTTTGCATTTTGTTATTGAACAAGCTAAAATAATTCGGTGTGTAGCACCTGGTGGTCACACCTGGAATTGCAGTTGTTGCATGCCACACCTTCCTCCAGCACATTGTGTAAATTGTGTAAAACTGCATGTTTATGTAGTTGAAAGGAAGTAAATGCTGTACACCAGCAGTGTGTGTGTGTAATAACCGTTACACACACTCTCCTGCAGAGGGCTGGTGATAGCGATGGTGGTCAGTTTGCTGTTCCTGATTCTCTTGCGCTTCTTGGCGGCCATCTTGGTGTGGATCCTCATCATTGGAGTTCTGGCAGTGGGAGCGTTCGGTAGGTGTGGGTACGTTACAGTGTGGGACTGATGGAGGATGATGATGGTGATGACTCACTATGTGTGTGTGTGTGTGTGTGTGTGTGTGTGTTTGTTTCTCACTCTCAGGTATCTGGTACTGCTATAACGAGTACGCGTTGCTGGCAACCTCCACTCTGACCTACAACAACGTGGGCTTCACCACCAACGTCAACGTGTACCTGCAGATCCGTGACACCTGGCTGGCCTTCTGTAAGAACTCGCACCTCAGAAAGCAGCATTGTGGGCGGAGCCTGTGATGAAAACGATTGTGAAGTTGTGGGTAAAGCGCGAGATTAGTTTGGTTAATTTTAATAGAGAGAGCTGACTGGCCGAGCTCTCTCACAGGGGAGGTACGTGGTCTACAGCCAATCAGGGGCGTCTGTGAGCTCGCGCAATCGGAAGGAGCGGATAGCGCCGTCCTCCGAGTGTGTTACTCCGCCCGTCCACGGTGCGTGAGCGAGCAGTTCGAAAAGATGCGGTCGGCTGGCGTCATGTGGTTCGGGGGAAACACGTGATGGTCTTCGGCCCTCCCGACTGAGTGGTAGTAGTAGCCTTAATGTGGAGCCCCCTAGTGATTGGGAGGAATTGGACACGACTAAATTAGGGAGAAAATCGGGGGGGGGGGGGGTTTAAGTTGCGGGCAGATCCGGTGATGTGATTGATTAAATAGAAGTTGTCGATGGAGCGGGAGATTGAATCGTTTAAGGTGGAGTTCTGTTATTTGATTGGTTAAGTAGGAGTTGTGGGCGGAGTCTGTGATGTGATTGATTAAGGGGGGCGGGTTGTGAGCAGAGCATGAGATGGGATTGTTTATGGGGAGGAGCCTGATATTGTATTGGTTAAGGGGTGTTGTGGGAGCGGAGCATGAGATCAGATCAGGGTTCTGGTGGTTCTGGGTGGAGCCTGAAACAGGACTGTTAAAGAAAGTTGTGGGCACCAAGGGTTAGTCCTAGCCCTAACCCTAACCCTAACCTGCGATGTGATTGGTTAGGGGAGAGTTGTGGGAGGAGCTTGAGATATTATGGGGAGTTTTGGGCGGGGCCTGTGATTTGTCTGGTTATGAGGAGTTTGTGGCAAAGCATGTGATGTGATTGGTTAAGGGAAGTTGTGGACGGAGCCTGTGGTGTGATTCGTCTGTCTCTGTCCCTCAGTGATCATTCTCTGCGTGGTCGAGGCGATTCTCCTGTTACTGCTGATTTTCCTCCGAACTCGAATTCTCATCGCCATCGCAGTTATTCAGGAGTCCAGCAGGTACACACACACACACACACACACACACACACACACACTATTTTGTAAATTTTTATACATAAAGGCAGCATCTTATATTAAAGTGTGTGTGTGTGTGTTTAGGGCGGTGGGCTACATGATGTCGACGCTGGTGTTCCCGATAGTCACCTTTGTGATGCTCCTTGTGTGTGTGTCCTACTGGGGCATCACTGCTCTGTATCCTCTCTCTGTATCACTGTGTGTGCGTGTGAGAAATTGCGCGAGAGTGTGTGCGCGAGTGTGTGTGCATGAGAGATAATCATTTCCCTTAACACAGTGTGTAGTTATCTGGCCACGTCTGGAGGTCCAGTGTACAGTGTCGTAGCTTTAAACTCTTCAGAGAACGGCTGCAGCTCCATCTCCGGCAACAATACCTGTGACCCCACGGTACACACACACACACACACACACACACACACACACACACACACACACAGTATACACACACATAGACACACCCGTCTATATAAGGACTCACAGTAGATAGTGTGTTTCAGAGTCTAAACAAATCCGTGAAAACAAAACCTTTATCTGTAGACCTGAGAGACAGGATTGTGTTGCGACACCGGTCGCCTCCACCGTTCACAGATGGAAGAGATGTGGAACAATCTACACTCTTCAACCTACAATCAGGGATGAAGAGCCTGTAGATGTGAAGGGTCAGGTCCGTATGGTGCAGCAGACAGGCAGAAGCCATTCCACACTAAAGGTCACATTACAGCCAGCTGGGAGTTTGGGAGAGAGACAAAAGGACTCTCAGACAAAATCCTCTGGTCTGATGATTGAACTGTTTGGAATCAGGAACTCAGGCACTGCACATCTCCTTATACAGTCAGACACGGTGGTGGCAGCATCATGCTGTAGGTCTCTGTAGGAGACCACTCTGGGAGATTACTCGTTATAGAGGGAACAATAAAGACAGAGAGAGAGCCATCCTGAGTGAAAACCTTCTCCAGACTGCTCAAGGTCTCAAGGCTGGGATGAAGGTTTCCAGTTCAAAAACCCAGAAGTGACTTCAGAAGAACTCTGTGGAAGTCCTGGACACAATAGAGCATCTCTGGAGAGACCTGGAGATGGGTGTGTACAATGAACACAGTGAACATCCAGCCTGGTGGAGCGAGAACGATTCTGCTGTGAATTATGGAAGAAACTTCCGGAAGAAAGGTGTGCCAAGCTTGTGGCATCACTCACACACAGACTCGAGTCTGGAGTCTCTGCTGCTGGAGGGGCTTTGACCAATTACACTAAGGGATGGGGGTGAATACTTATGGAAATGGGATATTTCAGTCTTAGGTATTATTTTTTAATACTTCTATCTATCCTGCTAATTCCTCTCTCTATATCTCATCATCATCATCATGTGTTCTCACTACCTCATGTCTTATGGTCTAATCTCTCTCTCTGTCTCTGTCTCTGTCCCCCCGGTGTCCAGACGTTTAACTCCTCGGCATACGGGAGCTGTTCTTCGGCGCGCTGCGTGTTCATAAAGTACAACACGGACGGTCTGTTCCAGAGGAACCTCTTCAACCTGCAGGTGTACAACGTGGTGGGCTTCCTGTGGTGCGTGAACTTCGTCATCGCTCTGGGGCAGTGCACACTGGCCGGCGCCTTCGCCTCCTACTACTGGGCCTTCGACAAACCCTCGGACATCCCAGCATGCCCTCTGATCTCGTCCTTCATGAGGGCGCTGCGGTGAGAACCTCGTCCTGGAGATCACTCAGACTCGGGTGTGGAGGAAAGGGGCGTGGTCAGGAGTCAGGAGATCACTCTCCTCCATGAGTGCCTACAGACCGCCCTGATTCTGAAACACTGGGACTGGTGACATTTTGAAGACAACAAACAAACAAACAGACAAACAAACAAACAAACAAACAAACCAGTCACATGTCTCTCTCTCTCTCACTCTCTCTCTCTCAGGTATCACGTCGGCTCTCTGGCGTTCGGGGCTCTGATTCTCACCATCGTGCAAATAGTGCGCATCATTCTGGAGTACATAGACCACAAGTGTAAAGGTGTGTACACACACACACACACACACACACACACACTTACTGTACTAAAGATGATGATCTAACATGCTAAAGCTACATTATAAACCCTAAAGTGACACCAACACACACCTGACTGGCTGAGACCAAGAGCAGACTACGCCCAGATGTTCACGCGTCTCACTACACACAACTCGAATACACACGTCTTTCAAATACATCTGGAACTCACGTGTCTCAAATACACGTCTCAATTCATGTCTCCTGCATACACGTCTCAAATTCATTTGACTCTAATAAACGTCTCGTATACACGTCTCAAATATGCATATGTTGAAAACCCGTCTCAAATACACGTCTCAAACTCTAATTAATGTCTCTAATTAGTTTGTCTCAAATTTTCTTGTCTTGAATTCGTGTCTCTTGAACATTTTCATGTCCAATAAGTTTATCGAACATGTTTGTTTCAGATGCAAATGTTATTAGGCTTCACTTTACAGTGGCCAAGTCTATCTCTAACTGTGTGTGTGTGTGTGTGTGTGTGTGTGTGTGCAGCGGCTCAGAACCCCTGTGCTCGGTTTCTGCTTTGTTGTCTGAAATGCTGCTTCTACTGCCTGGAAAAATTCATCAAGTTCATCAACAGAAACGCTTACATCATGGTAAAACACACACACACACACACACACACACACACACACACACACACAGTCAGTGTAAGAGTTTTAAATCTGACGTCTTGTCTCTCTCCACAGATCGCTATTTACGGTAAAAACTTCTGTGTCTCAGCCAAAAACGCCTTCTCTCTGCTCATGAGGAACATCATCAGGTAACGACAACAACAACAACAACAACATAACAAAAATACAATGATAATGATAATCATAATGTTCATAAGATTTTATACTGAAGCTGTAAAAACAACTGAGCATCAAAACATAAACATCATTAATAATAAATAAAAGATATTAAAATTAATTATTAAGTGTAATGACGTTAGTGAGTTTGTTAAACCCAAAACATAAATAAACTAAATACATAACAGAAAAATAAGGGGTCTGCAAATAAGCTAGATTATTATTTATTGAAATAAAGTGAATATTAAATATGTAAATGAAGCATAAAATGTAACGCAGGTGTAAATTATAGATTATAGATTAATAGTTAATAATTTATTTAATTATTATTAGATTTTAGTTACATTACAATAAAAATAACAGAAAAACCAGAACGGAGGTGATTACAGTTAGTTATAACGGAGTAGAGAGAGAGAGAGACAGAAGTGAAATATAGTTTAAACTGTGTGTGTGTGTGTGTGTGTGTGTGTGTGTGTGTGTGTGTTTCAGGGTGGTGGTGCTGGATAAAGTGACCGACCTGCTGCTGTTCTTCGGCAAACTGCTGGTGGTGGGAGGAGTGGGTAAGAGACAGAGAGACAGAGTGACAGACAGACGCAACGAGAGACAGACAGATAGACAGACGCAACGAGAGACAGACAGACAGACGTAACGAGAGACAGACAGACATAACGAGAGACAGACAGACAGACGAAACGAGAGACAGACAGACATAACGAGAGACAGACAGACAGACGTAACGAGAGACAGACAGACAGACGTAACGAGAGACAGACAGACAGACGTAACGAGAGACAGACAGACAGACAGACGTAACGAGAGACAGACAGACAGACAGACAGACATAACGAGAGACAGACAGACAGACGTAACGAGAGACAGACAGACATACGTAACGAGAGACAGACAGACAGACAGACAGATGCAATGAGAGACAGACAGACAGATGCAACGTGAGACAGACAGATACAATGAGATACAGACAGATGCAATGAGAGACAGACAGACGCAATGAGAGATAAACAGACACAACGACAGACAGACAGACAGATGCAATGAGAGACAGACGGACAGACAGACGCAACGAGAGACAGACAGATGCAACGAGAGACAGACAGACGCAATGAGAGATAAACAGACACAATGAGAAACAGACAGACAGACAGACAGATGCAATGAGAGATAGACAGATGCAATTACAGGCAGATAGATAGACAGACAGACGCGACGAGACGCATACAGTGGGGCAAAAAAGTATTTTTTCAGCCACCAATTGTGCAGGTTCTCTCACTTAAACAGATGAGAGAGGCCTGTAATGTTCATCATAGGTGAACCTCAACTATGAGAGACATGGGGGTAGAAAGCATGATGTCTCCACCCCCATGCTTCACAGTAGGTCTGGTGGTGTTCTTTGGATGCAACTCAGCATTCTTTCTCCTACAAACACGAAGTTCTATTTTGGTTTCATCTGACCATATGACATTCTCCCAATCCTCTTCTGTATCAACCAAATGCTCTCTAGCAAACTTCAGACGGGCCTGGACATGTACTGGATTAATCAGGGGGACACGTCTGGCACTGCAGGATTCGAGTCCCTGTCGGCGCAGTGTGTTACTGATGGTAGCCGTTGTTACTTTGGTCCCAGCTCTCTGCAGGTCATTCACTAGCCCCGCCCCCCGTGTGGTTCTGGGATTTTTGCTCACAGTTCTCGTGATCATTTTGACCCCACAGGGTGAGATCTTGCGTGGAGCCCCAGATCGAGGGAGATTATCAGTGGTCTTGTATGT
>JAQMYG010000012.1:1034478-1044642 GCA_030014215.1 Clariallabes teugelsi
TCAACACTCCAACAGATACCAACTCCAGGCTTAACAGCCTTAAAGACTAATCCCGGACTCAACACTCCAACAGATACCAACTCCAGGCTTAACAGCCTTAAAGACTAATCCCGGACTCAACACTCCAACAGATACCAACTCCAGGCTTAACAGCCTTAAAGACTAATCCCGGACTCAACACCCCTGCAAAGTCTAATCGCCTACTAAAAACTTAAGGACTAATCTCACACCCAAAACTCAATTATTAATCCTGGATTCAACACTCCCAAAAAGCCTAATCCCAGACTCAGCACTTCAACAATCATGCAAAAACTAATCTCAGACTCAAAACTCAAAGACTAATCCAGGACGTAACCCTCCCGCAACAACTAATACCAGACGCAGAACGTTAAAAAAGACTAACCGTCAACAACCATGTAAAGACTAATCTCAGACTTAACACTCATCAAAGTATAAGACTCCACACAAAGACTAATCCAAGACTTAACCCTCCTGCGGAGACTAACTCCAGACTCAGCGCTTTAAGAAAGACTGAAGCTTCAAAACCCCTGCAAAGTCTGATCTCAAAACTTAGACTAATCCCGGATTTAGGGCTCATGATAAAAATGATATCAAACTCAACATTATCTCAGACTCAACACTCTGCCAAAGACTTAATGCAGCTGTCCTGTTGTCCCGTTATTTTAATCCCTTGGCAGCGAGACTGAAACTCGTTATCGATGAGACCGTGTGTGTGTGTGTGAGACAGTTTTTTCATTAATAAGAGACGGATTTATATTTTACATGGTGTGTGTGTGTGTGTGTGTGAGACAGTTTTTTCATTAACAAGAGAAGGATTTATATTTTACATGGTGTGTGTGTGTGTGTTAATATATGCGTGATTTAGCCAAGAGCCGCCAAGATTCATTTTTTTCAATGACATTTCTTTTTAACATTTTATTATTGTTTATAATTTTTTTTATCAGGTTTATAATTTATAAAGTCCCAACACTGGTGATTTTATCGTCTTCAGCTTTTGTGTCAGAAGATTTATTTTCAATAAGTAAAGATGTCTAATGTTTAACGTGTGTGAAGGTAAACACGAGACTGTAAAACTGTACAATATATTTCTGTAATAATTCTATATGAGAGACTTTTATACAGTCGAGCAGAGTGTATTTATACAACAGTGAAATTAAAAAGTGTTGAATATAAACGGTGTGTGTCGTGTCGAGTCTCTGAGAAAATGAGGAAGAATTTTTTTTGTTTTAAAAAGACGATGACCTGAATAGTTAAAACATGAGGAGAGAAAACAACGAAAGACAATAAACACTGCAGTCGAGTAGTGAAACAGAGCAGATGATACAGCGCCACCTGTTGGAGTGCGATATATCAGACTGATCTTAACCATGAATAAAGTTCATCCATATAAATAATTCACTTCATGTAAGCTTAACGTTCATACACACTTCCTGTTTCGAGCCTCTACAGCAGAACTACTGAGAGAAACTGTAGAGAAAACTGTCTTTTTTTTAATCTTCTACACTTGGATCATAAACATTTGGAATAAAAACCCTTCCTTAAATCACACTGAGGTTTGTACACACATTACAGTTAATGTCCTCCTGAAAGCCTGCAGCGCCACCATGTGCTTGTCTAGAGAACGACATTAAGAGACACCTGGACAATAAGGACGCACTCAAGTGGTGCATGCTATCATCAGCTGCTTTTGAGGTCGAGATTAGTTTCAAGCTTAGAAATTATTATATATATATATATATATATATATATATATATATTTTGACACAAACGTAAACAGACCATAACGGACCTGCTGCTGACATCACGGTGCCAGACAGCACAGCACACCCTCACAGGCCGTTTGTAGTCCACAAGGTGGCGCTACACAATATGACGCAGGCAGGGTTAACGTTATGGACGTAGTGTGTGTGTGTTTCAGTTCTCCCTGTGCACTAAACAGGTGACGTCACTAATTAGTTTGAGTCGATTTGACTGAAGATTCGATTCACGGTGAAGTGAAAAACGAGTGAAAGACGTGGTGTTGAGCGTCTGGAAGTCGTCTCAAGATCTAAACCCAGTAGAAACCTGTTGGACGACGGTGAGTGAGACAGGAGCGGTCGTCTTCTGACTCGTCTCTGATACTGATTGTTTTTAGAGTAATCTCACTGCATACCATAAGAGATTAGTCTCATTACATTGACTGGCACTATTAAAACATTGTGAATTTGTCCCAATACTTTTGGCCAAAACTGTACTACTGTATACAGTATATCTATAGATCAATATAAATACTTACTGACAGATGTAGGTTTACACACACATGGAGAGAGAGAGAGAGAGAGAGAGAGAGAGAGAGAGAGAGAGAGAGCACACCCAGTATTCCTCAGAATTATTTTTATTCTCATTTCTGCTGTGAGATCAAATATTGAAATTAAAACCAAAAAAAAAAACAGAAGTCTTGAAATCTTTGACTTTACATGTAATGAATGTAGATCACTGGAGAGGTTCACTGTTTAAATTGAATAATTACAAAAAGACACAACAGGACACGACAGAACAAAATACAGATAACGCACCTGAACCTACTGATCAACACACAGCTTTAGATGCTGCAACATAAAGTGTGTAAAGGTTAAAATATAAAGTACAGATTTTACTTTTTCCAACAGAACCAGAACTTTGAATACCGACTCGAACGGAACAAATCCAAAAATCTAGAAAATCAACACAACAGAAAAAACAGGGTGCAGTGTGTGTGTGTTTATATTCAGTAGGAAACATTTATTCACTTTCATTAAAGAGTCCCGCCCCCATTTCAACTCTGTCCAAAAGCTCCGCCCACAAAACCCCAACACAAATATAACTTTTTTTTTCTTTATTCAGGTCAAAAAGACGAGCAATACAACAGCAAGATAAAGTACGCGCACACACACACACACTCACAATCATCCGCATACGTTCCAGTTCCACACACACTTTGTCCACGTCCCCTTGACCGAGAGTCTGCTTGGTCAGTTATAAGTGCGTTATCTTTCACTATCATTATTATTATTATTAGCACTTGTTATCCTGAACCTCATCAGACCGCTAATCAAATCAAGGCTAGCAGGCTAACACCAAACAGCTAGCGTTCCTGAGCTAGCCCGCGGAGAGGAGTGTTTCAGGCTCCGGATTAGAATTCTCAGCGTCCTGACGCGTCACTAAAAGGACGTCCGTGCTCGTATCTGATTACGAACGCTTTCTGCGCGGCTCATCATCGCCAGGTCACGTCTACAATCTTACGGAAGAGAGTACAGAAACAATCTGTCAATATCATCACGTACACACCTACACAAGATGTGAACACCTGGGAGATGACACGCCACGGTGTGAAACCCTCACTCATACTGTTAGAGCGCCTAGCGGTGCGTTTAATTAACATAACTAAACATGGATTTAGGCTCCGCCCACATTATGTTACTGTTGGCCACGCAGAGGCTCCGCCTCCACCTGTTCCTCCTCATTTAGCTTACACATATTGTATCTTATACGTTAAACGCTAATCGATCTAATAGCAATCGAGGCTTTTGCAGTTACACTAACACACCACAAGGGGGCAGACACGTGCTTCATCTCATACGACAATCTTTAACACCAACAGAATGATTGGCAGCTGATTTAACACTTTCTTGTACTTGTACCTCACTGCCGTTTTGCATCATCGCGGTGTTGAAGAGCATCGAAAAAAGAAATCCGAGCTGATTTTCACCTTAGCATCAGGAAGTGGCGCGATCGCTAGAAGGAACAGGTTTTTCCTCACGTGAACGACTACGTGGTGGACGTTACAGCGGGACGCGTAGAGTCGGTACGACTCGTTACGCATCAAAGTGCTTAGAAAGTTTAATCTACTCCGAAAACACGCGCCACGCCCTCTAGAGTTAGATTTATGGAATACATTTGTTGCTAGCTACATCTTTCCGGCGCTAATTGTACTAGCATGGTGCTTTCTGCATTACCACGGCAACCAGCAAGGGTTTTATTTTCACGCTGAAATTCTTGACGCAAATTCTCACGATGTCGCGAAAGAAAATCATGACACACGGCAGTCTTGGAAAGTGCTACCTGGATGTTATTCTGCCTCGACTGTGTGTGTGTGTGTGTGTGTGTGTGTGTGTGTGTGTGTGTGTGTGAGAGATTGATGCTAATCCGAGGCGTGAACTCTGTGCTAGCTCGCTTTTCCGCGACTGAACACACTGGAAACAAGGCAGTGGAAAGAGGCGTGGCTTACACCCGAGAGGTGAATTCACTCACCTAGACTGTACAAAATACCCATAATGCACTGTACCGATAAACGTCTAGAACGGTTCTGGATTTAGACACTCGAGAACCAAAGGAGGGGGGAGGGGGGGGGGTGAATAATACTTATTAAATACACTAACAATGTGCTGAAGGAAGTGTGCGTGTGTGTGTGTGTGTGTGTGTGAGAGACAAGGAGTTTTCTTTGGTATGAAGCAGAAGTCGTGAAACACTGTGTGTGTGTGTGTGTGTGTGTGTGTGTGTGTGTGTGTGTGTGTGTTATTTCCCCCCTCAACACTTTCTTTATTATGTTGTATGAACCTTTATTACAGTGTTTTAATACTGTTCTTATACAGTGTGTGTGTGTGTGTGTGTGTGTGGACATCTCTTCCTGTCTTTCTCCTTCTCCCTCTCCCTCCCTGTCTCTCACACACACACACTTTCACACACTGAGCATCCAGAAGAAGAAGAAGATGGCGAGGAAGAGGAAGAGCGAGTCCTGCCAGTTGTTGCCGTTCCCGTTGCCCTGGTGATCCGCAGCAAAGTGAGGCTCTGAAAGACAGACAGACGTACGTGAGACGTGAGAGGAAAAAGGCGCGATGTCGGCGGTACTGACCTCATGACGGAGGGAGAGGGAGAGAGAAAGAGAGCGAGAGAGAAAGAGAGAGAGAGAGAGCGCGCTCGCGGGCGCGTCACCTGGTCTGTGGAACGGGTTGTTGGTGTTGAATATGGTGGTGAAGAAGCCGAAAGGAAAAGCGCCGATACCGAACGACATGTGGAAGCCGGTGTCGCCGAAACCCTGAAACTAAACACACACACACAGTGTGGTCAGTGTAGACTTAGTGTACATTAGCCCCGCCTCCTCAGTGTGTAGAGAGTAAGACTGACCCCGCCTCTGCTCTCGGGCTCTGTTCTCTGTCCTTGAGGTCGAGGAGGAGTTTTTAATCTGTAACACACACACACACACTTGATAAAGTCCTGGCCTGAATGTGAGCTGGATAGTAAATCTGCTCATGGAGGGAGTAGCGATACCTGGGGTCCTCCTGGCTGGTGCTGCCGCGGCCGTACAGGGGGATGACTTTGTCTCGGCTGATTCCTGCTTTGCACACGGGACACTGCTGTCTGCTCGGCCTCGTCTCCAACCACTGACACAGAGGGGACGTGAAGGGTGTGAGACATAAAACTACGGACTTGTGATTGGTATAACTTGCTAGTTAGTTAGTTAATTAGTTCAACTATCTGGACAGAGATAAACGCTAATGCTACTCGCTAATTGATCCTGAAACACTTCATAGGCGTTGCTATTATTTTGGCCGCACCTTTCCTCTAAAACTAATGAAAGAAGCAGGTAGCTTACCTGATGGAGACATGGCCAGCTGTAGAGACACAAACACAAAGGAACATCAGTATTCGTGACCACACCCACACACACACACACACACACACACACACACACACACACACACAGAGAGCAACATCTCATTTACATTCAGGCAAATCAGCTGGAACATGTGCTAACCCTGTCCGGACATGGAGGTGTCTTTACTACATAGGTGTTCCACCAGACCTGCATGAAGGACACGTCTCAAGTCTGTCCATCATGTAACCCCTGACATCACCATCTTGCAGGTGGTGAAGCCATAAGATCTCTCCATGTCACCTATTTAAGACTGAGCGTGACCGGAGTACCTGGATCACCCCTAGTCCTGGTGGGGTATTGAACCCTAATCTAGGTGGAGACCAGATACTTTTGGTCTGATCTCTGCCCTGGGATCTGTTGACCAATGAAAGTCCTACTGGGAGCTTTAAGCTTCAGCCAAGTTAAAAGTCCTTTGAGTAGGACATGACAAGATCTCTGGGGGAAGAATAAGGTTGGACATGGAGACGAAACAAGGTTCCTCAGTGGAGTTGTGGACTTTCTGTCCATGTTCGGGTCAACAACTTGACCAGTCTTGGAGTCCACAGCCACCGTGCCTCCCAATTAAACTGATTCTGGCCCCTTACAAGACGGCCCCCACTGGTAACGGGTACGTTCCTCAGGGCCAGACACTGAACCCTATGGAGAGGTCATCCCTTAAACCTGGGGATTCCTGGAACTCTTGGGCCAGGAATTTAAGAAGTCTAGAACGACCTTCTTAGTTAGTTGCCATGGCAACCCCGACGGGTAATGCGAAAGGAAAACGAACGAGCGCTCGAGGCGGTTTACAGAGCGGAAAGTGTGACGCACCGCTGGACTCAGTGGAGTGTTTGGTAAACTGAGGAAAAGCTTTTGGTGTGAGGGTCAATATTTACACATCAGGGTTTTAGTTCAATGTCGGAGGAGTCAGACACAAGCAGGACGTTCTCTCACTGCCTTAAGAACGTCTGGCAAAAGCTTTATAAAACATCAAGGAATTCTTATCGGTACAACAATAGTTTGGATTCATCTCATCTTTTCTGGTTGTAATAATCACCCTTTACAAAAGTGTGAAAATCTCTCTCTACATGAGGATATAATTCGTGTCCCTTACAGCCAGAGTAACACTAATCCTGATCACATACACACCGTCAGCAGAACGAGAGTGGAGGATCATACCCGGCTCTGACTCCCCCGGTTCCTCCTTCAGCTCATCATCAGCCATGTTTACAGGATATACATTATTTTATTTGTTTTAATGCCCGGTGGATGTGTACGTCCAACAACCAGAAGAGCTGTAACTCACTCCAAACAAACAAGCAAAAGTTCTCACTGGGAGGCTACTTCAAATATTGTTCTAGGTCAAAATTTCCAGCCTTTGCACTAGAGTTAGGACTCAGCAGGAACAAGATACAGCGGTACATCAGCATACGAATGTGATCCGTTCTGGAGGCGAGTTCTTGAGGTGAAATGTCGTATTGTGAAACACATTGTCCCACAGGAAATAATGTAAATACAGATAATCTGTTCCACCCAAAAAATATTAACAATATTACTCATTTCCAACATCATATGTTTTGAATATTCAAACAATCAAAACATTTAGAAAAGACATGTAAATGATGTACACTATGAAATAAATAGACATTAAACCTCACTTAATATTAATTTATGATTCCTCTCGGCACCGGCTGACGCAAACAAGTTTTGAACGGCCCCTGAACGTACCCGTGACTTAGCCGAAAATGATTCGTATGCTGAGGCAAAATTCCAGTTCTTCAGGTGCTGAGGTAATGATGTATCTAGATGTCGATTCGGTCTGTATTGCAACTCTATTAATATTATGATTTTATAAATATCATAATTCAATACAAGATTTGGTTACAATTTTAAACAAACTTAGCAAAAAAATTTGTCCCTACTACACAAGACGTTTAAGATTACGAGTGCACCACCTGCAGGATTATAGAAGAACTGCAACAATTTATCACCTCAAACGCAAACATATACATTATACATGGAAAAAAGTCAGTGCGGTGATACATGAATCGTCAAAGAAAAACAATCATGATCTGTAACTCAATAGATTTTCCCCCCCCTCCCATACCTCCTACAACGTCTGAGCAAGTTTCACAGTGCTACCTTGGAGATGATAAGGATCATAAAATCAGAAAGACACATTGTACTAGGAGACGTACTTCAGATTATATTAATGCAGGTTAGGATTTTATCAAACTTATCAAAGTTTATCTACAAGATATGACTCGATTTCTAAACTTTTCATTATAAACATTACCACAGGTGTGAGTAGAGACTAAACCTGAGGACTGGTGTCTCGTGATGAAGGATTACTCTCTTCATTTAACCCTCAGATGTTAATGTGGAGAAAGTGAGGTTTCTTAGGTTCCTCAGTGTTTTTAGAAGCAGTGACAAAATATTCCGTTCCTATAATAATCTCCTCACCCGATACACACACGACCGTACTACATACAGCACAACACTGATAACGACGGCGCTCAAAGTATACACACTCTCACTGTAGACTCGGTACGTCTCACTCGCTCACTGTCTAAAAATTAGACTCTGAGATTTTAAGAAGGTGGGCGGGACACTTCATATGAGAGAGTGTAAAGTCACCTCCACACCTGTCCATCAATCGATCACTCAACGTGTTAATGTGTGCATTAATCATACACCTTAGTTAAACAGAATATTAACACAAAACGCTGGTATTATAAAGGGTCAGGGGTAACTCAGGGGTTATGGCATTGGACTACTGATCAGAAGGTTGCAGGTTCAAACCCCAAGCAGATAACCATGTAATATAACTGAATACAGTAAATGTAAATAATGCAATAAACTCATTTAGAGTCTGTGTGTTAATCAGACTTTATACAGTGTACATGCCATTACATCACACACACACACACACACACACACACTATATATATATGGTACTATAAGGTGTACACTGTAATGTGATGAAATAATCAGATTTTTTTAATATTAAAAAACATCAGCTAGTTTATATATATATATATATATATATCAGTTGAACTCTGTGCAGTAATGATCTGTACTCTCCTGATCAGGACAGGATTAGCTCCATGCTAGCTGTCTGTACTGAACTATAATAATAATAATAATGAATAAATCTATGTTTGTACCAGAAGAGATGTCCACACAGGCTGATCACGGCGTCCCTGGCGGTGTCCAGACAGATATTACACTCGAAGCTGGCCCGGTCCCGCTGCTCGCCCTCTCCGCCGCTGCTGCCCCCGGCCCGCCCTCCGTCCCGGTCACTGCTGCTCTCCTTACCCGGGAATCCTCCCCTGCTCGCCGGCGCGCCGTCACTCGAGGACCGGGGATCCGCGGCCTCCATGATTCTGCGTGTTTACGTTCCCTGCGAGCGCGTCCGCGAGCGAGCGTTGGAATCTGCGTCACCTGACCTGACGGTCCACCCACTTCCGCTTCCGGTCCGGAAACAGAGCAAATGAAGGACTTGTTGTTGTTTGGACCTGTAATTATACTGAAATATTTTGGTCAAATGTTCAGTTTTTTATTCAAAGTTTGTTTTCTGATTTTTGTTAAAAGTAAAAATATGTAAATAAATGAATAGGATAAATATTTTATAATAAACTTTCTCTTTATAATTTCTAACTTTTTTATTCATAAATGTGAATTCAGTAACAGTACACTTCTCTTTATTGTGTTCAAAAATGAAATTATAGTAAAAATAAAGTTTTCACAAAACTTCAAAGCAATTAGAATTGTACATTTATTTGAGTCATATGGGATAAATCTTTAGTTCCTTCTTGTGGTGAACCTTTACAGTTTATCCTCCCTAGGTTACTGTTTTTAGCAACAACAACCAAAACAACAACAACAACAGTAAACAACTTTAATTTCTGTTTAAAGAAACATAAACATACACAAAACAAATGGGATTCAATAATGGTAATAATAATAATAATAATAATAAAAGTTCTCAGACAAGCAACATTACAAGATATTACAAAAAAACATTAAAAATAAACAGAGTTTTGAAAGCATTTTAGGGCCCAAATTTTCAGGGTCTAAACATTACTCAAACAGTCGCCACAATCAGCCCTCAGGAATCTTGCGATCTGCTGCTGTTAGAATCACGATTTTATCTGGTTTCTATTTGGATGGTTTTCTCTCACTCATTTGCAGCCACATTTTCCCCTCATGTCACCGTGTGGGGTGATTAACCTTGTTATTGCCCTGATTCTAGTGTGTGAGCGAGGCAGGGGACTGCCTGTGAATCTCTCTTACTCACAGCAGCACGAGCAGGAAAAACACCACACATTTAACTTTATACAGCAATGCAATTGGTAAAATCACGTACAGTATGAAATGTCACCAAATAACCCACAGATTATTCATAACACTGTGAATATACACGACCGTTCAAAAGTTTTAGAACACTTTCTAACTCCATGATGGTTCCTGATTTTTATTTCTTTCTACAT
>JAQMYG010000012.1:1189540-1199601 GCA_030014215.1 Clariallabes teugelsi
CAAGGATTAAACTTTTCATGAACAAAAAATCAATTCATTAGCATTTGGGGATGAGCGCTTGGTCAGATCACCCTCCATATGGGGGCGCAATTTGTTTACAGCCATTTCGGTTTAATTTGATCCACAGAATTTGTGAATTGAAAGCACAAAACCATTTCTCATACATCTCTCTCTCACATATACACACCTCATTAGAGCTTGATATAAATATATTTAAAAAGATAAATGAATCTCGTTGTTGGATCAGGTGCTATTCTATACTGAATATTGAGATACTGTAATGTAGAAACCGCTTTCTTTTTCATTAAGACATTGATTTATGTAATTATTAGTTTTTTACTATTACTCGTAGTCTTTATATTTTTATATTATTCAGCAGCACAGAAACAAAACTCTCAGTTTTCAGTCCTTATTTTCTATCCCTTTTTGTTTGGTGCTTATGTAGTAAAGGTGAAAGTGTGTGTTTTTTAAGACTGTAGGGTGAGATACTGTTGGAGGTGTGAATTCTATGAAAATGATTTTAATAACACAGTACCCAGAAATTCTGAGTGTAAATCCTGACATAAGGTTTGGACTCGAGTCTTATTGTCCACCCTTCACTCATGTCTCCGCTCTCTCAGCACTCTGCAGTTCTGTAGAAGAGGCCGACAGAACGTTGGGAGAAGGCATGGTACAGGGTACAGGCTTGAGCCTTAGCAGCTTCACCATGTGGCGTGGCAGTGCTCTCCCTGCCCCGGGTCGGCTCGTCTGATTTACACATGACGCGAGGTGAGGATGGAGAACACATGCTGCTGCAATGACGGATCCACTGAAGCTGCCTCATTACATGAAGTCTTAGTTAAAGACATCTGTCTGGATCATAGAACACCAGACTGTCAGATGTAATCAGACGTCATACTTAAGATCGGACTTTTTGTGTTTGTGTGATTTATTAATCAGGACTGTAAGCCCCTTAATGCGTGACATACGCCAGATCGCACCTATTCTGTTTTTATTTAATAAAATGAGAAATGATGACTGAATTTAAGTATGATGCTTGGAAGCTTTGACCTTATATTAATAATTGATTTAATATTGATTTTGGATTTGAGATCATACAGTGCTTCAACAGATATTAATTAACTGACAAATTAATGATGTTTTACTTTAATGTGAATCTGCTTGAAACAAGTTAACATTATTAGTAATTTTATCATTAATATTATCATTAGCATTAATATTAGTGTTATAAGTTATGTTAAGTTAAGTATTAATGTTAATATTATAAATAACACGATCATGAATGTTATGATTATAATTAATATTATCATGGATATTATCTTTTGCATTGTTATTAAAATCACCATTAACATTATAGTTAATATTATTATTAAATTTATAATTAAATATCATACCTTTCATTAATATTATGATCAATATAATAATTAACATTAACATAATTTAAAATAACATTATAAGCGATATAGGCGGCACGGTGGTGTAGTGGTTAGCACTGTCACCTTGCACGTCCGGGTTCGATTCCCGGATTCGAGTCTGCCTATCAGAAAAGTTTCAGAGTAGAACCATTTTAGAAAGTTGATCATGTTTAACTAGCCAAGTTAAAGTTAACAAGTTACGGAATACAAATGAAGGTGTTTTAAACACGTGCAGCCACTAGATTTCTTTGGTTGTACCTTTTAGGAGAACCCTAAAAGAACCTAGAGTAGATGTGTATTTTATTTCCCTACCTTACTTTTGGGAGGTTGAGAATCCATAATTATTCAATCAAGTCCTCAAATTTAAGGTGGTTAACTTGTACTACATACAGTAGAAAACTTATTAACCATGTTGGTTCTGCCCACCTACTCCTACACCTACATAGTTCTTTGGAGATTCTTCATGTTTTTGTTGGATTATTAAGAATCCTTAGCTTCCTAAAAGGGTGTTAGGTTTCTAGTTCTGTATTTTCTTGAGAACTGGTGCAATCTCTTCAATAAGTAATGTGACATGTTTTTTTATTAATTAATTAAATATTAATTAACAAACAGATTATTAAATATTAACATATTTAAAGTTTTGCTTCATGTCTTTTCTCACTAAAATGTCTGTTACTGTTGCGTTAAGAGTTTAAGTTTTATTTACGAGACCAGATTGGTCGCCTTTACTGGCGTGTCTTCTCGTTAGTTTGACAATCCATGTTGACCTGTAGACCAAGTTATCCAGAAGGCATTGCATTCTATCGAGGCATAAACCACTAAGGCTAACAACCCCAGCACATTATTTTCCCAGCATAGATTTGAACAAAGTCCTACAGCTGATTATGTAAAGTTTCAGCTTGTAAAATATTGGACTCGCGAGAGAAGCAGGCCTTCACTGGTCTCCAGCGCCACCACTGGCTCCATGTCAATGGAAAGGGCTAATCATGTCCACACTGCTTTCCTGACAACGACTATAACGGCCTTTTCACTCTGGCATGCTTCTGCTTCTCATTTCCTCTCTTTGCCTGTTTTTTATACAACAAATGTACATTTCCATAACAGTTTGTGTGCACGGTGGTGTAATCTGTGTATCTGTGTGCCAAACAGATGTTCTGGGAGGTCGCAGTGTTTAGCATTACTGCGGTACTCCTGAAACATGACTGACATGCAGAACGTCTCCTGGGATCTGGACTAGATTTATCTGATGTTCTTGTCTTGATAGCGGTGTTGGAGCACATTCTAAGCCATCTCCATCACTGTTATTAATGCTACATGATCCATGCTCAGCATGCTAATAAATTCTACATTTATTCCCTTTTCGTTGACGAACGTCGTCCCGAACAGAGGCTCTGGGAGCGCTTTTCATCCCCGTGAGTTATAGCCTAGTGCTCAGGTAAATAAAAAGTGAAAAACTAAACTGTGTCAGCTCCAAACCAAATGAGGATCGGCTCAAGGGTGGAATGAACGCTGCTGTGGTTACACACTTCACTCAACAGACTGGCACTGATGGTCTGGAAGCACTAAATCAACTCTCCTGCTCGCTCTGATATGAATAAAAGAGATGACGGGCTTTTTCCACTGCCACATTCTTCCTTTACGGGCAAATAAAAGTCTGATTTTTTTTTCACCGCAGGCCCAGCCTCGAGCTCTACTCTAGAATTCTGTGTTTTCTTCCTGCTGTTTTTCCCTATATTTAATGAACGCTTAAGTTTGCATAAGTTTTTTCATATACTTCTGAGTGTTCGGAATTTCTGAATTCTGATTGGTCAGAAGGTTAGAAGGATTCTCGCATTTCTTTAGCAATGATGCACCACAGAAATCCTTTTTCCTATAAGGAGAAGGTGTTTATAAAACATAGCATTAATGGAAGGAGTCTCCAGTGTCAGGGTTTTGTAATGGTCAGAGGTACAGTAAAGCTCTAACTGTTTTGTTGTCTTTAAACATCTTAAGCAAGGAGCTTTATAATAGCACCAGGAAGACTAAAAAAAAAAAACCCTGCATATCACATGATCCTAACAAACTCTACCTGTGTCTCCTTGTGCCTCATTGAGCATCGAATTTAGTTTGACTTTGTCTCATGTTTGTTGTACCTAGCTCAAGCTCATGTCTTGTAAATTTGCTTTTAACTTAATATAGTATTGTTTAAGAGATTTGGGTTGATGATCGGAGGGTCATGGGTTCGAGCCCCACCACTGCCTGGTCGTGACTGTTGGGTCCTTGGATAAAACACTAAAACCTACAACCCCATACAACCCAGGGACTGCATGCAGTGCCAGTCCTATTCCTGGTTAGGAAATAGGAGGAATGTGACAGGAAAGGCACCCGGCGTAAAACCTGATGACAAAATGACCCAATGTGGCCACTCTCAGGATAAAAGGAACAAAGCACAAGAAAAAAAAGAAATGCATCCATCAGCATGTCAATTTCCTGACACCGAGGAGTTTACACTTCTTTCCAGCTTCTCAGTAAAAAGAGTGTCTGGTGAGGGAACGAGTGTTTATAGCTGCTGTAAGGTAAGTGACTACAGGCACACTGATAACATCAAATTTACCTGTAAACAACTGAAAGTTTGGCCTGTCTTTCTTTAATAAATACTAATTGTAATCTTTGGAGAATTCTTGTAGTATAAGAGGAATAAAATGTGCAGTTATAGGACATCAATACAATAATAATTTAAATACATAAATAGTTCTGAGCTTTAATGATTGCATTATTTTACCCCATGGCACATGCCATACACACACTGTCATTCAGCTGATTCTCAACAACAAGTGACATGATGTGTAGAGGGTAGGACTAACTATTATCTGATAGTTTGTCTATGGAATATGTACTGTAAAAGATTATTGAATTATAATAAAAGATACATTACAACCTACTGTATTAGCCGGTATAGCACGGGGATCCATCTTTCATCCAGGTCAACGTTTGGCACTTTCTCAAACTATTTAAAAAATAAGGGCTAATGGCTATTTTTTCTTAATTTTTGTTTAATGATATAAATATTTAGATCATTATTATAAAAATGTATAAGAACTCATGTTCTCTAGTGCGTAATCTGTGCAGAATCATATTATTCTGTACAGGATGGTCCTGTATTATAACTCCAGTAGGACCACCCTGATAAAGGTAGAGGAGGGAGGTAACTACATGTACATTGTTTTTGTATTTAAGTTTATATTTAACATATCTTTACTTTGTTTGATTTCTGGAAGATTTCTGCATGCTGTTGGTTTACCTAACAACATTGGTGTGTGGTTAAAGAGCGACCTTCTGACTATTATGCATAATTGTGTGACTCACCTTTCTAATACAAGCCATGTGTTTTGTGATAGTTACATAAAATTAATGGTGGGTACTTCTGTAATTCTGCTCAAGTACACACGTACGTACATGGAGGACTTCTACTTTTACTTAAGTAATATTTGTGCAAAGGAATCTTTACTTTACCCAACACTGGTTATCAATCTTTATAACTTTCCCCCTATCATCCCAGTTAAATCCATTTCAGTTCCAGGGTGGAAAACTATGAAAGGTAGAACAGAAGAGGGTGGGGTGAATACTTATGTAAGACATTGTGTGGTAACATTTGGAATTTGGAAAATCTGTGGTTTTGGTAATGAATTTCAGCTTTGTTTAGTTCATGATACTAATAAACTTTTCCATGTCAAATGTTGATAAATAAGCAGATTGAGGAGGAATTCTTAAATTGTTATTGGTTACTGATTTTAATTGATTGATTGGCAGATAGATAGATTGATTAATTGATTGCCAGATTGAACTGGACACTGGAATGAGTGTAATGTGACCTGTTGTTCTTGTAGTTATTGTTAGTAGGATTTTTTTTCAGTAAGTATTCATTTAATGTACTGTAGATATTATCTTGTTTGTGGGAATAGTCCAAAATAAATATAACCAGATTTATACCATATTTGTGTTTTTTTGTGTTGTGGTTCTGCTATAAAATAAAAACATAGAATCCAGCTGTTCTCAATCTCAAGTTTTTCAATGAAACAAACAAAAAAAAAGAACAAATGCATGTGAGTCTGAGTCTGAGACCGTTCTGCTCATAAATTTGCACGTGAGCCCCATGGGAATGTTTTCTTTCATTTCCATTCGTGCCAACTTTGAGGCATGTTGTAAAACTGGTGCCGTAACCCAGTCTCGCCCCCTGCTGCAGGACCATCTGTGCGGCAGCGCTTTATAACGGGGGCGTGAAGCAAAAAATTTTGAAGGAAAAGGTCACAAAATTCACACCCTGATGAGTGTGGTGCATCAACTCGAAAACAAGAGAGGAACTCCCATGTGTGTGTGTGTTTGCACAGAGCTACTGTAGGCTCCATTGTTGTTATTATTAATAGCTTTTTCAAATAATAACTTGTACACTTGATCAAGACACAGAAAGAACAATGGCACTGACATCATCACAATGTCCTTACAACTATATTACTATGCTAATCCATTGTTAGGGTTCCTAATGGGTTGTTTTAGATGATAAGGAATTGTATGTTGGTAAGTTCATATTAAAATATTCTTCACAAATACCTAATTAAATCTACGTGCATGGGGTAGCTCAGTGGATAAGATATTCCACCTACTAATTGCACCACCCAGCAGCTGGGCCCTTAAGCAAAGCCCTCAAAATGAAAATGAAAATTCAGATCAGCTCAAGTCGCTATGGATAAGGGCGTTTGCCTAATCAAATAAAGACAAAGTCTAATCCATTTCATAGCATGCTTTCTGAGTAAATAGCATATCACTCACTCACTCTCACTTATTCTCTGTAGCGCTTATCCAGTACAGGGTGACGGGAGGCCTGGAGGCTATCCCATGGGGCTCGGGGCATGAGGCAGGGTACACCCTGGATGGGGGTGCCAATTCATCGCAGGGCACAAACACACTACAAGATATTTGGAAATGCAAATCAACCTGGTCCAATGACCCAGAAACCTAGTCTTTGAACTGTGTGAGGAAAATGAAGTACCCGGAGGAAACCCACCCAACAAGGGGATAAATAGAATTTCACACATATAGATGGTTCAAGTGGCCAAGGCAGGACTCAAACCTTAGACCCTGGAGATTCAAGGACTCTAAGCTAACCAATACACCACTGTGCCAGTAGTCATAGGCTTAAAGTCAGGTAAATGCTAAAAATAGACAAGAATACTGAAAAGACTGGAACAGGAAAAAGAGCCTTAAAGAGCAAATCATCAAATCAAGAGGTGTATCACAGATAAGTTGATGGAGCATAGAAATGTGACCATAGACCTTTATGCATCATCTTTTCTGCTACAGTATATTTAAGACTTTTTGTATACATTTAGGCATTTGGCAGACGCTCTTATCCAGAGCGACTTACATTTTTAACTCATTACACATCTGAGTAGTTGAGGGTTAAGGGCCTTGCTCAAGGGCCCAACAGTGGCAATTTGGTGGTTGTGGGGTTTGAACCTGGGATCTTCCGAACCATAGTCCAATGCCTTAACCACTGAGCTACCGGTATACCTTTTGTGATTCCCTAAGGGGCGGTGGCGACTCAGCGTGTTAATGCTCTGAGTTACTGATTGGAAGGTTGACGGTTCCCCGGATCTGATAGGTTGCCATTGTGGGGCCCTTGAGCAAGGCCCTTAACCCTGTCTGCTCCAGGGTTGCTGGAAGAATTGCTGACCATTTTTACTGCCTTCCAACAAAAAGCTGGGATATGCGAAGAATAAAGAATTTTACTGTGCAGTAATGTATATGTGACAAATAAAGGCTGAACTGAACCGGACCTGGCACGCCTGAATCTGTGTCACTCTTCAAATAATGGGTTCTTGAATAAGATTGATCAACTGAGGATCCTTTTATAACTGATAAATAAAACCTTGGGGCTTAGAGTTCTTATTGCATCAAGTAGCACATGTACTGTAAATCAGACAGACAGGTGCAGTGCGCTGCATGTGGCCCACATCAGTGGTTTCCTGGACGAAAGGTTGTGTTAGAGGAAGTGGTTTGTGGTAAACCAGAAATATGCAAGTCAATGCAGAGAAGACAGAGTAAGAGAGACAATTGATTTCACACATTTGCAACACAACTGTGACGGAATTACTCTATAGGTTACTTTCTAAGGAACATTTTTTAAATATCGCTGTGCATTTGCACATAGTATTTGCATGTATTACTATTAATAATAATAATATTATTATCATTGACAGGAGAAGCAAAAGGAAACATCTGGAAACATCTGGACACATTTCACTGTCTTGGATCACACTTCTTATGTTCCCATAGAGATCTTTCACAACCTCTTAACAGACATGATATTTTAAAAACAGGTGGACTGAGAAGAAGGACATCCTTGTGAGTTTTGCAATCAGATGATAAGTTTACAGTGTATATCAGTTTGTTAATTACCTCACTGGTGAAGGTGATATGATAAGTGCTGTACCGCACTAAAGTTGATGGAGTCCAGAAGAGTGTAACTGAAGATTCTGTGATGTTTCTGGCACTGAAGTGAGACACAGCAACCAGTGCTGAGAGAGATGCATGATAAGAAAAGAGAGAATTGGTTAGTACATCGATGGTGTGAATCTGTAGCTAACATACCACATACTTTAGACAAGATCTTCTTCTAGCCTGTAGTAAGAACTTTGTTATTCATTTTTACTGCATTCTTTACGGTAACCTTTAGGGTACACACCTGGTATATACTTTCGATGACCCTGAAATCATAAAAAGCCTGCCTATCTACACCTCAATACACTTTATTGCAGTTAACTCTATCTTAACACTGGACCAATCCTTCTGGCCTTGGACTGTATCATTTCTGCAGCAACAATCCCCATGTTTGTCTCTGTCACTATCTCAGGTTAGGATTCTGCTTTTGGTCCTGTCTCTGCTTATGTCTTTGGATCCATTTTGTGTTTTGATCTATCTTCTTGAGCCACAATTACCAATCCTCTCCGATCCTTTCCCCTATCTTGGACTTTGGTCCAGATTTGGCCCCTGAATTAGTCTTAGTCTTCTCCAACATTACTCTCAGATCTTGCACCTTCCTCAGGAAAAGGCTCAACCATTGTTTCTTCTCCAGCACAGCACTTTGCTTCATTTATTTCTTATAAAATCATGTTTCTTCTTCTCTAGAATGTCATTAAACTCAGATGCTTTCTTTTCTTCTGCACATATTTGACTTTTAAGTCTGTTTTAAGTCTGAGATTACCCAAAGAAAACTCAGCAAGCATGGGTAGAACATTCAACAATACTAACTGCTAAGCCACTGTGTGACCTTAATCTGATTCCACCACCATTAAGTTGACCAACGACTCCTTACTTCCACATAAAGTTTAGACTTTACTCCATCCTATACATCCAGCCTTACTTTCACTCTTTCCCTTGTATCAAACCTAGACACTTCAGTTTCCCCAACGTTTCCCAACTTTCCCCACAAAGTTAAACTCTTTCTCCTGCATCTACAGTACAGTACAGTACAGTAGAGTACAGTACAGTACACACCCGGAGCGAACGCTGGCGCTATTAGCAGCCGCTGCTCCATGGAAGGATTTAGATTTTTAGATCTCTGATTTTAGTTAATTTTTATTTATGTTGGGCGAGTTTTGCGCTGCTATCTTGTGACTGTTTGCGACATCGCACGAACTTGGTTGGACTAACACCGGTTTGGAAATCGCTGCTACTGTAGCTGGATTCCTCTCGGCTGTGGCTATGGTGATTGGCAAATTACTTCTGTGGCTTGCGGCCGCGGGGATTTTTCTCTCTTCAACTCTCCGCCCGGTGTCGTCTTTACATCAATACTCGGCAGCGGAACTGTTGCAGTTACGTGTCCATCACAGCCAACCTTCACCAGGAAATTGTTTATTTACCTCGCCGTAAATATGCCCACCGTGGATCGCGCCGGAGCTTTCAGATCGACTCTACACGACCAATTCCATCTTTTTGGTCTTCAAATCCCCGTCCTTGAAGGAAACACACTCGTACTGCTGATCCTAGTCTGCTAGTAAGGCTCACTAAGGCGACTTCCACAAATACCGGTGAGAACGATCTTTCATTCGGACTGTGGAATCTACGTTCACTGACCAACAAGGGGCCTTTTGTTTATGACCTGCTGATCGTAAGTTCGATTTCCTTTGTTTAACAGAGACCTGGCAACTAAGCAATGACTTTTTTCATTTAAATCATTCTACTCCTCCTGGATATGTCTTTACTAGTAAACTACTACAATGATCATTTACAAATCATCCTTGATGTTTGTGCTCCATTGAAAACCAGGAAGGTCTCGTTTGTCAACTCTGCCCCCTGGTTTACTTGTGAACTTCGCCATCTTAAGGTCAGGGGTCGTCGTTTGGAACGATTATGCACTAAGACTGGACTTGCTGTTCATAAAGATTTGTATGCTGTTATGAAAGCTTACAAGACTGCACTTTCCACTGCAAAAATGAACTACTATGCTGGTCTTATAGGATCTGATGCGCGGAACACTAAATCACTTTTCTCTCTCTTTATTAACAATATCTCAAAGCCTATTGAGCTTTCTAAATCTCATACTCCTTCTATTGAATTATGTGAAGATTTTATGCTCTTTTTTAATAAGAAAATTGAACTGATCCACCA
>JAQMYG010000012.1:1199701-1210846 GCA_030014215.1 Clariallabes teugelsi
GTCCACGTACACGGACAGTTTCTATGGGGTCTCGAGCTTTTGGTTATGCGGCACCTTTTTTATGGAACCGACTTCCTTTTGAGGTCCGCAACAGTCCAAGTCTCCCAGATTTTAAATCTCGTCTAAAAACCTGTTTGTTTAGACAGCCTTTTATGTAATGCAGTTTTCTGTCTGTTTTGTTTTTAACGATTGTACTTATACTTTGACTGTAAGGTGTCCCTGAGTGCCACGAATGGCGCCGTTAAATAAAATGTATTATTATTATTATTATTATTATTATGATCTATTCCAGACCTTAGTCTTTCCCAAGCATAAACTTCACTTTACTCCTTCCCTTGCATCACTCTCAGTATTCTGCTTATTCTGCAATATGAGGATCTCCTTTTGAGCATCAGAAATAGGCCGTAGACCACAGTTCTGCCCCTGTCTTGTATTCTGTTGTTTTCTCGTCATGTTCTGCCAAGGTCTTACTCATTCTTTGCATTGAGATTACACCTCCCTCATTGTTTCCTGGCCTTAAAGCAGCTCTTGTATCAGTCTCTGCACTCTGAACCAATCCTATGCTTGAACCATAAGCTTCCAATGTCAGCACAGTGTCTCCACAGTGCCAGCAGTAGTTTTCACTTTTCCTGGTCTCCCAGTTCCCTTATAAATATCATGATTTATTACATGTGTTACACATTTAAAAAGCAGTCAATTCAACAAAAGTAAAACATAAAGGTGGTGGATAAATCAGCTTACCCGTTGCACAGTCAGTTCCTGTAAATCCATCCTTACACTCGCTGCAATCCGGCTCAGCAAAACCAGGATTACAAATGCACTTTCCATTCACACATCTTCCTTTATTGCTGCAGTTGTTTGGGCAGGCCTTGGTGGAGCAGTCTTGTCCAGTAAAGCCAACTTCACACACACATTTTCCATTTACACATCTGCCTTTGTTGTTGCAATTTCCGGGACAGGACCTTTCAGAACAATCTTGTCCCGTGAATCCGGTATTGCACACACACTTCCCATCCACACACCTTCCTTTGTTTTTGCAGTTGTTGAGGCAGGACTTTTCAGAACATTCTGGACCTGTGAATCCAGCATCGCACACACACTTCCCGTTCACACACCTGCCGTTGCTGTTGCAGTTTCTAGGGCAAGACCTTTCAGAACAATCTTCCCCTGTGAATCCGGTATGGCACACACACTCCCCATCCACACACCTGCCTTTGTCGTTGCAATTTCCAGGGCAAGACCTTTCAGAACAATCTGCTCCTGTAAATCCGGTATCGCAGACACACTCTCCGTTCACACACCTGCCGTTGTCATTGCAATTTCCCAGGCAAGACCTTTCAGAACAATCTGCTCCTGTGAATCCGGTATCGCAGACACATTCCCCGTTCACACACCTGCCTTTATCATTGCAATTTCCAGGGCAGGATTGCTCTGAACAGTCTGGACCTGTGAATCCAGTATCGCACACACATTCCCCGTTCACACACCTCCCTTTATTATTGCAATTTCCGGGGCAGGATTGTTCAGAACAGTCTGGACCTGTGAATCCAGTATCGCACACACATTCCCCGTCCACACACCTCCCTTTATTATTGCAATTTCCGGGGCAGGATTGTTCTGAACAGTCTGGACCTGTGAATCCAGTATCGCACACACATTCCCCGTTCACACACCTCCCTTTATTATTGCAATTTCCGGGGCAGGATTGTTCTGAACAGTCTGGACCTGTGAATCCGGTATCGCACACACATTCCCCGTTCACACACCTTCCTTTATTATTACAATTTCCGGGGCAGGATTGTTCTGAACAGTCTGGACCTGTAAATTCAGTATCACACACACACTTACCATTCACACATTGTCCTCTGTCATTGCAATTTCCAGGGCAGGACCTTTCCGAGCAGTCTGCACCTGTGAATCCAGTATCACATACACACTTTCCATTCACACACCTGCCTTTTTTGTTGCAATTTCCAGGGCACGACGATTCTGAACAGTCTAGTCCAGTGAATCCAGCATCACACACACACTTCCCTTTCACACATTTTCCATTGTTGTTGCAGTTTCTGGGGCAGGACCTTTCAGAGCAGTCTGGACTTGTGTATCCAGGATTGCACACACACTTTCCATTCACACACCTGCCTTTTTTATTGCAATTTCCAGGGCAGGACCTATCAGAACAATCTGAACCTGTGAATCCTTCATCACACACACACTTTCCATTTACGCACCTGCCTTGGTTGTTGCAATTTCCGGGACAGGACCTTTCAGAGCACTCTGGTCCAGTGAATCCAGGATTGCATTCACATTTCCCATTCACACACCTGCCTTTCTTATTGCAATTTCCAGGACACTGTGCATTTGAGCAGTCTGGTCCAGTGAATCCTGTATCACACACACACCTTCCCTTCGCACACCTGCCATGGCTGCTGCAATTTTTGGGACATGTTTTAGTTGAGCAGTCTGGTCCTGTAAACCCGGGATCACACACGCATGTGCCATTCACACACTTCCCCTTGTTGTGGCAGCCTCCGGGACAGTCGGGCGCACTACAGTCCGGTCCGCTGAATCCGGAGAAACACACACACTTCCCGTCGACACAGCGACCCTGGTCATTGCAGTCATTTAAACACTGGTCAGTGGTGCAGCCCGCTCCTAAAAAAAGAAAGAAATGTAAAAAAAAAAAAAAATGCATACGTTATTATGAGGCTAAACATCTGCTCTTGTAGCTCTGTGATAAAGGTTTGGAGAGCTTACTCTAAGGGATTGCACAACATATCTGTGTCTGTCTGTCTTGTGCACCTTAATACCTCTGTACATCTGCTTGGTAACTCCACTTGCTTTGTCCTAGTCATACTCGACACAGTTTAAAACTCTGAAAAAACACTCATGCTATTTATCACCTATAATTCAAAACAAATGGCCACATTTCCATGTTGTTAACACTGTTATCTAGACTTCCTGCCAAAAAAAGAAAAGTCACACACTTCAATATTTCAGTCTTTAGCTTTGATTATGGAGCACAGTCTGGTGTCCAGTTCATGTGTGGAAATTAGTCATGGAATATGTCTGTGCCATCAGGGAAGAAAAACTCCATGCGATACATGAGATCAGTACATTCAGGTCATCAGCTGACTTCATTTTATTGCCCCATAACGTTGCTGAGTCTCGACCTGAGTAACTGATCAACCCCAGATCATAACACTGTCTCCAGAGGACTTGTACAGTGGACACTATGCATGACGGGTGCATCGCTTCATGAGGTTCCCTTCTTACCCTGAGACGCCCATCACACTGGACTCATCAGGTCACATGACCTTTTCCCATCGCTCTAAAGTCCAGGCTTTACACTCCCTAGCAAACTGAAGCCTTTTTCAGATCAGTTTCTCTAACAAGTGGGTTTCTTATGAACACACAGCTGTTTAGTTCCAGTCCTGTGAGGTCTCATCACATTGTCTGTGTGCGTGCTTTTGGAAATACTTTTACTTTCATTTTTAAACATGGGTCTAATAGTGAAACAAACACTGCTTTTAAGTGACCTCCATTTACACTAATTCAGGATGTTTTTCTGATCACATTTCTTCTGTGAAGTTGAGCGTTCAGCTCTATCCTTCCATAATGTCTTGGACAATTCTTAACCCAATTCCGGTCATTTGAATGTTTTTCTTTGCTTGATGCAGGCCAGTACTTTTACCCATCCGAAACCGTGAAATTTTTTGGCCGGGCTACGTAGTTCCCTCTCAGTTTCATTTTCATGAAGGCCATGTGGCTATCTTATGGGCTGTTTTATTACTTCATTTTTTTGGAATTAGGAAATGTGTAATGTTCAGTGAAACGAGAAAGCATGCAAGTCCTTAAATTCCGAATGAGATCTAGTAAATCAAGACTATTGATTATTATCAAAGTCCCTTGCAAGGGTCACAGACCAGGCAGCCAACAGAAAACAAGTGTAGTTGATTATCAGAGCTGGAAGGACTTGAGAGATTCACAGCAGGACCGAACACAGAGACAATTCACATGGCTACTTAAGGTAGCCAAAGCATTCTATGACAAGATAGTGGTGTATAAAGGGGCAAGGAATAAAACCGAACAGCTGGACACAATCACCTAACAAGTAAATAACTGAACAGAAACCAAATCAGACCATCTTGTTGCCATGGGAACTACAATGCAAAAAGGGAGTTGAAGTAGACTTCAGAACTTGAATCCAAAAGCATTGATTATATGCTGCTCTGATGACCCTGAGTGTACCCACTTTACCTTTACTTTGCTGGGATGTACAGCAGCCCCCGTCCGGACCTCCACATTTCTCCCTGAGCTCTGAAACTTCCCTCTCTAGTGCCTCGATCCGCTCATGAAGAGCTGCATATTCAGTCTTGCAGCACGGACCGGACGCAGAACTGGGAACCAGACGAATCCGGTGGGTCAGAACTAAAGGAGAACCGGGCGTCAGGTCAATCTCCTGACCTTCCACTGTGTTGGGGTCAGAAACACATCTCTCTGATATCACCATCTTCACCGGCTGTGATTCGGAGGGAAGAGATGCACTATGGGAAAGCAGGGCAGGGCTTGGAATGAGGAAGAGGATGAGGCGCACGAGGAAGGGCATGGCTGCTTTAAAACAAAAACGCCAGGCGGGTAAACTTTATGCCCGGGTTTGTTTTTTACTCCAAATCCTAGACAGTTTATGTTTTGCGTAGTGGTTCTTCTTAAAGGGATCTCTAAAAGAGATGGATTTTCATTTCCACTGCAGAACCTGAAATGATTAAAGGAAATTAAAGTGTGTATGGTGAAATCCTTTTAAATTTATGATACATTTTTATTATAAGACTTACCTCCGGATTATTTACTGTCATTGAGTCTGTGTGGAAAGACGAAAAGCAGACACACAGACAGCCATTATAGTGTGAAATAAAGCGTTTTTCAGTAGCTACATTACACACACACACACACACACACACACACACACACACACACATACAGATTTTACACAGCTGCTTTCATGACTTTAACTCACTGAACCCTGATGTATAATTATTTGGTATTTACACACGTTAATGTATTTTGTACAGATTTTATTGCATCCTGACTCTGAACTCATAAAGCGTCTCGGAGTCGATATACAGCCTGGATTACTTTTCAATTAAACGCGTTCGTTGCTAACAGTCGACTCATTCAGTAACACAAACACACACTTTTACTTTCTGCTACCGCTCTTAAAAACTGTAATATGAAGCGTTCTCGTTAGTGTAACTGAGTGCAGCACTGGTACTCCCCGTACTTCTCCTCCTTATTCTTCTTCTTCTTCTCCTTTTACTTCTTTGTCTTTTTCTTATTCTCCTCTTTTGTCTTTTTGTTTTCCCATGCAAAAGACTTTGCACAGATTACAGTTATTCCTAAATAGCAGACTTTTTAAACACAGTAAAAATGTCTCTGTGGTCCTTTAAAGACTCTCTGAGGACATCATTACTGACTCTCTCTCTCTCTCTCTTTCTCACACACTCTCACTCTCTCTCTTCCAGTATTCCGCTTTTTTCCCCTTAGGCACAATTGCTTCATCAGTGATGTCACATTCTAATTCAGTGAGATGATATTTAAAGCACACCTGAGGACAAGTGAACTGAACCTAACCTTCTTAACAATTCCCCCTAATCTAATAAACTGGACTTTGGGGTTCTGTGTACTCAGATCTGGGCCGAGGTCCATGAGACAAAAGCTCCCTCATATTGTACACCTGTTGGTTTTATAAAACCCTCCACCTCCGCTCTTCCCCTCTGGCCAGCATTCACATTAGTACTATCGTTCTGTACTCGAGTACACTTATGTATCTACAGTCTATCAGAGCTCCATCTCAGCAGCGACCAATCAGAATAGAGAATTCAACAGCCGACCAATCAGAACAAACCCTGTGCGTGCTCCTCTATTATTCAGTCCATCAGGGAGAGGAAGTGCTACAGCGCAACTCATTCACTGTTAATGAAAGAGTAAAGACAGAGAGAGAGAGAGAGAGAGAGAGAGAGAGAGAGAGATGAGTGGAACATTTCAAGGGAATTTAATTTCAGACTTCTGGAAACTGTTTCATAAATTTTGGCACTCTGAAAGGAGCTGTGTTCTCTGCAGGGTCAGAAAGAGTCTTAGTGCTCAAACACATACTGTACACACACACACACACACACGCACACACAGACACATATGCAAACACACATGCACACACATTGGTACACACGGATGGAGAAGAAGACAGAGATACTGTAGAATGAATAACAATAAATTGTGATGAAAGTGATAGTGAAAGTTAGATAAATAAAGAAAGAAATGTACAGAAGAAAAAAGACAGATGGAGAGAGTGATGAACATAGAGACACAGATAGATAGACAGACAGACATAGATAGATAGATAGATAGATAGATAGATAGATAGATCACTGGTATGTGTATATTTGGTTACAATACTGGAACTCTGGTTAAAAACAAACCTCACAAAAACCACACAACTGCGCGCACACACACACACACACACACACACACACACACACACACGCACACACGATGAATTGTACAATCACACTCACACGATCATGCACTCACAGACACACGTTGGTCACATGATCAATTCCAGACTCTATACAGGTGTGTGTGTGTATGCGTGTGTGTATATATGTGTGTGTGTGTGTGTGTGTGTGTGTGTATGTGTGTGTGTTTGTGAGTGTGTGTGATTAATTCTTTCACACTGTGGAACATGTTCATGTCAATACAAAGCTGTAATAGTGTTGTAGCGCCTCCTTCAGGACACCATAAGACTAATTCTCAGGGTCTGGGATATCAATGTATTTACCTCCTGTATTTGTTTGTTTGTTTGTTTGTTTGTTTGTTTGTTTGTTTGTGCCTGCTCTCAGGCATACAAGGTTTTGCAGCAATCTTTTTGCTCAGACTTCACTATTAAACCATGAGTATGCAAAAATAACAGATAATTAATTAATTAATTGATAAATTAATTAATTGTGCGTTCTATCTAAATAAATAATAAGTATTAACGATACGCATAGCATATAATAAATATGTCTACATATGTGAAATATAAATACTTATTTATTTCAATTAAAATAAGTAATTTAAATAATAATTTAAATACATTTATTTATTTATTTATTTATTTATTTATTTTAAGGCATCACCATGATACATCACCAATTAAGGTTTCTCAAAATAATTACATTTTAAAATATTTCTAAAAATGTTGAAACATTGTTTAAAAAGCATTCAGCTACATACATCAAAACAAACAAACAAATAAAAATTAATTAATCAGCAAGATTTTACTTAATTTTTTATAATACTTTTTTAAAAGATATTGAGTAACTAAATGAGAAGCAAATATTTTAAACATCAAAACATCAAATTCACAACGGATGCAACGGAAGTTTGTGTAAACATATTTATTTATTTATTTATCATTATTTGTTGTTGTATGTAGCAGAATGTTTAAAAATACAATTTTAAAACAATTTTTAAACACTATTAAAGGGGTAGAACTGATACTAACTATCTAGCTAAATAGCTAAGCAATCAACTAACTAAATGAAGAAAACAAACAAATAGTTAAATACATAAATAAATAAATAAATAAATAAATAAATAAATAAACAAATAAATACGATATTAACTTAATTAATAACTTACATGAATAGATTGTTAGGATAAAATGATATGTAAACAGACAAGTAAATAAATAAAATTTAGTTAAAGAATCAATTAACTACATACTGTAAATAGATAATTGGCTGTAATGATTTATAAACATTTAACATATAAAATCTTCACAATATTTAATTTAATTTTTTCACTATTTTTTTTTTTTTGACATTTCATATATTGGTTTTATTTATTTGCTGACCTTCGGCACATATCAAGATAACTTTATTAACTGAATTCACTACCTACACACATAACTATATACCTACACAATAACAAAACAAACAGACAACAAACAAGTAAATAAATAAATGGATCGTACAAAGTTTACCTATTAATTATGTAAATAGATCATTAGGCTATTATGATGTATAAACATATACCATATACATGTGCATATGTACATATATGAAATTTGAACAATTATCTTATAGAATCTAATTTTTTGACATTTATTGATTTTATTTATTTCCTAACATTCTCATGTATTTATTTTGTCTTTTTTATTTTTTCGGTTTGTGTTAATGACCTGTAGTGTGTATGAGGCTGTTAGTCTCAGTGCTGAGCCGAGTGAGTGATGAAGTAAAGACCAGAACTCTACAGACATGAGCTCAGTGATCAGCTCCATGTGGAGATCACAGAGCTGCAGGAACTGAGCTTTCATGCAGCGTAGAGAATTCAGTTATGAATAAAAAATGTATAAACGAATAAAGGAAATGAAGGAACCCAGAGGCAGTGAGAGTAAAGATCCAGTGAGATCCTGCTCCAGTCATTAAAACAGGTCCAGTTCTCAGGTGCAGGACACAACGAAACCTGTCTCTCTCTCTCTCTCTCTCTCTCTCTGTCATGTCTTCACATCACTCCTTTATTCATTAATAATCCATATATCACAGCATACAGGTCACTATGGTAACAACATACAGCTTTTTGATTATTCTGAGATTCTCAGACTTACCTGAGAAGAGAGGGATGCTCTCAGTTTTTCACTTGGTCTTCTCTCACTCTCTCTCTCTCTCTCTTTTCCTCTGTCCAATCTCAGAGAGTACTGATGGACTGACTGAGAAGATTGAGAGGAGGGAAGAAGGGACAGAGAGAGAGGGAGAGAGGGAGAGAGAGACAGGGGGAGGACAAATTCTTCAAGTATGAGAAAACTTTACAGCTTCCTTCTCTCTCTCTCTCTCTCTCTCTCTCTCTCTCTCTCTCTCTCTCTCTGTGTGTGTGATGTAACTCTGTGAGGTTTCGCAGGTCCCCATTGGGCGTTTGATTCTGACTCAAAGCATTTGAGTGACTGAGTAAAATAAATCTTCTCTGCTTGTCATTGTCATCTGCATGAACCCATTCTTTTACACTCCTTCTGTGATGGGATGATAATTATTACGCACTTTCATTTGAGGTCCAAATTCATATCCAGCTTATTACGTACTGCAAAATGCACAGCCAGGAACCTGAGGAATTCCCACAATCCCACAAAGTCCCGGTACAGGATGACCAGTGTGAGAGATGTGATGGTGAATATAAACAGAAGTATAAACTCCACACTGCAGTGGTTTCATTCAAATCAATTTAAAGCCTACCCTACTAGAATACTCACTATACTACTATACTATAATACTACTATACTCACCACTGGACCAAGCCTGCTATACTACTATACTCACCACTGGACCAAGCCTGCTATACAACTATACTCACCACTGGACCAAGCCTGCTATACAACTATACTCACCACTGGACAAGCCTGCTATACAACTATACTCACCACTGGACAAGCCTGCTATACAACTATACTCACCACTGGACCAAGCCTGCTATACAACTATACTCACCACTGGACAAGCCTGCTATACAACTATACTCACCACTGGACCAAACCTGCTATACAACTATACTCACCACTGGACAAGCCTACTATACAACTATACTCACCCCTGGACCAAGCCTGCTGTACTACTATACTTACCATAGACCCAAGCCTGCTATACAACTATATTCACCACTGGACCAAGTCTGCTATACAACTATACTAACCACTGGACCAAGCCTGCTATGCAACTATACTCACCACTGGCCCAAGCCTGCTATACTACTATACTCACCACTGGACCAAGCCTGCTGTACTACTATACTCACCACTGGACCAAGCCTGCTGTACTACTATACTCACCACTGGACCAAGCCTGCTATACTACTATACTCACCACTGGACCAAGCCTGCTATACAACTATACTCACCACTGGACCAAGCCTCCTATACAACTATACTCACCACTGGACCGAGCCTGCTATACAACTATACTCACCACTGCACCGAGCCTCCTATACTACTATACTCACCACTGGCCCAAGCTTGCTATACTACTATACGCATCACTGGACCAAGCCTGCTATACAACTATACTCATCACTGGACCAAGCCTGCTATAAAACTATACTCATCACTGGACCAAGCCTGCTATACTACTATACTCACAACTGGCCCAAGCCTGCTATACTACTATACTCACCACTGGACCGAGCCTCCTATACTACTATACTCACCACTGGACCAAGCCTCCTATACTACTATACTCACCACTGGACCGAGCCTCCTATACTACTATACTCACCACTGGCCCAAGCCTGCTATACAACTATACTCACCACTGGCCCAAGCCTGCTGTACTACTACTATACTCATCACTGGACCAAGCCTGCTATACTATTATACTCACCACTGGACCAAGCCTGATATACTACTATACTCATCACTGGACCAAGCCTGCTGTACTACTATACTTACCACTGGACAGCCTACTATACTACTCATAGAACCAGAAGATATGAGCACATCACTCGTATCTTATCCACACTGCATTGACTTCTTGTGAAATTTTGCATTGATTTTAAAATACTACTCTTGATGTATAAAGCTTTAAATGGTCTCGCGCCGCAGTATCTGAGTGAACGGCTAGTGTCTTATGATCCGCCAAGCCTACTTCGATCAAAGGATGCCGGCTGCTTGTCAGTACCAATTATTATGTCTACAGCAGGGGTAGAACTTTTTCTTTCGAAGACCAAAGTCTTATAAATAATGTTCGGGACTCAGACACAGTCTCAGTGTTTAAGTCTAGGCTAAAAACCTATTTATTTCGCCAAACATTTTTGTAAATAGATTAGCTTTAGGTAAAGGAGCAGATCTGGGGGATGGTTCCACTTTCCACGAAGACGATCCTGGCCTCGGCTGATGCAGACAGCTGTTCTCTGAGGACTCGTGACTGCGGTCACTCGATAGTTCAGGACTGGAGTTTCCTACAGTTTACCTGAGCCTCCAATAATGAACTGGACTCCATATGAATTTAAACACATCTCCTGTTATACTGAACTTCCAGCCCCCTAACACACAGTATGATGCAGATCAATCCCTGCTATCTGTTTCACCCAGATGAGGATGGGTTCCCTGTTGAGTCTGGTTCC
>JAQMYG010000012.1:2519245-2536242 GCA_030014215.1 Clariallabes teugelsi
TAGTGTGTGTCTCCCCCCTGTCTCTATTCTAAGGTCTAAAGCCTGTGGGTCATGGTCTAAAAGATCCGATGAGGCATTGTGTCTTATGTTTAAAAAGAAACCTAGGTGTGTGAGGTGGCACGCCAAAGGAGCCAGTGTTTTGTTTATTTAGTGGAATTGTGTTTTGTTTCAAATAAAAGACTCTTTATGTTTGAAAACCCTCTGCGTTTATGCCTGCCCTTTCTACACCCACTGCGATAACAACAGCCAGTAACCCCCGAATCATGACAATAATGTAACTCCACTTATACAATAGGTAGGGAAAAAAAACTCTTCATATAATCCTTACACACACACACACACACACACACACACACACACACACATACATACACACACATTTTAAAAGGGACCGTTTGAAAATTAGAATGTAAATGGTGTAAATGTAAATATTTTAAACAGCATGAAAGCATCAATGAAAGGAAATGAAATTCTGATCTATCATTCCATATTCAAATCTTTTGTTCTCGAACCAGAATGTTTTTAGTGTTTAGCAAAATAAAAGAATCAGCTGTTCTAAAACTTTCAGAAGGGACTGTGTCTGGGAGTTGCTGATATTAAATCAGCAATACAGACAATAGCTTAGACTTTACTGGGGGGAAATGAATCAAGCAGCCCCGCCCACACTTTCAATAGCTCCTGTGAAACCATGGCGAACAGCATTTAAATCTCACAGGTCTTCAATAGTAAAATAATAAACTTCTACAGAGTCATCTGAAAAAGGTGCAAGTGTGCGGATTCTCCTCCAAACCGGCCCTTGGTGTGAGTGAGTGTGTGGAAATGTGCCTCTATGTTGACGTAAGAGGGACTGACATTCAGTTTCAGATGTGTTTAAAGCTCATTTTTAATCTGTTGTGATGGTGTACAGAGGCAAAAAAGAAAGAAAGAAAGAAAGAAAGAAAGAAAGAAAGGGAAAAAAGTAACTGTTGAAATATTTCTGAGTTTGACTGTATAGATTACTGGTGTTACAGAATACATGTAAGGCAAAACATTTCCTCTGCCACCAGAAGCATGTGTCTACACTCAGGAACCTAATGTACCCCACGCAGGAAACTATTAGAAGCTCCAGAATGTAGACACAAATGTATGACATCACATCAAACCAACTAATCACAGTTAAGTGAACATCTCACATAAAAAGCTTTGAATACTGGATTTCAAGCAGAAAAACTTTATTGAATTTATATATCTGTTTATTATATCTGAGTTTATCTTTCTAATGTGCTTCTGCATGTGTTTAATTCATGAAAATATTGTATATAATAATATAATATAATAATAATTATTACCACATGATAATTACTAGCAATATTTCCATTTTCCCATCAGGACACATTTTGCACTGAGGTTGCAAGTCTTAGTTTAGGTCCACCACTGTAAATTTTACATTACATATTTAGTTATGTGTGATGTGAACTATTTCATTAAAAAATGCTTTATATCACGGTGCTGTGAAGTTCTGGATTCTGATTGGTCAGAAGGTGTTGATTAGGTCATATGAAATGATAAGGTGTGCTGCACTGTTGGATATAGCATGGCTATGATACGGTTGTAGGCACGAGGTCACAGTCGAAATACTGAAAATACTACATCCGTGGTAATATTTAGTACTACAGTATGTGATATAGCTGTTATACAACAGTTCCAGCAAACGTTATTTGTTATTAACAGATTATGATTGGTTTCTTTATTTAACCAGTCGTTTTGCTTCACCCACACAAATCCTTCGACAACTGGTGGAGCTAACTAACGTCGACTGGCGGAGCTAGCGACCAACAGTTAGTGTAATTAACAGGGGTGAAAGTAGTTTTAATTTATTGCGAACAGTTCTTTAAATCTTGTAAGTTTTTCTTTACATTTCTCTTTGTTTCACTTTAGAATATCAGCTTCATTAACTTTCAGGTTTTGGGGTTACATGATATTACAGCATCAGATGTGTGTTGTTGTTGAAAATTATTCAGTGACTGGTTGTGAATGTGGGTTTTGTCAGGCAGCTGCTCTCTCCTCAGTACTGTGGACCGTACAGACCTACTCTCACCCACGCCGAGACTCACAGTTAGTGTCATTAATGGTTATTAGAACACCTGTGACACAGAGTGTTACATTTTGGAACTATAGTAACTATTGTATAATTAATTGTTATTATAGCTCTGACAGTAGTGCAGCTGCACATCGCAGGTTTATAATAATGCAATCAGTCTAATCTTTGAAAGGTTCTGTAGATACAGATTACAAGTGTGTTATCATTGATACAGTGAAGTCTGTGAGGCAACAGACCAAAATCACCTAGAGCAGATTGGAACTCTATACTTGCAGTAACCTTGAGTATTAGATGTACGAAGTTTAAACCAAGAAGGTTCAGGTTGTCTATCAGTTTTTGAGGAAGAAAGCTAAACTACAATAAAGGAATAATATTCCCTCACACTAGGGTCTGCATGTGCAGAGCATGAAGACAGCTGCATGGTACTTTTTAAATGAGCAGCATATACAATCAATGTGGATTAATATTTCAGAATTTCAATTTATGAAGAAAGTGATATCCTACATTCAAGATAAATTAAATATAAAATGATGAGGATCATTATATTTTAGACAACACAACACTAATGGCCTGTTGTTCATGTAGGTTTTCTTTTTTTCCATAGAGAGACATATTGTACTTTGATTTTATTGAGAAATGTTTATCTTGGTTAACCCACAACCTGCACAGTATCTCACTTTCCTGTTTCACATTCAGAACAAATGTGGTTTTGTTCCACATTGAGTAAAGGACACCTCTCATTTCTGTCTGCTGTACAATTACTCTAATGATTACGCTCTTCCCCTGTCTCATCTACAAATGAGATGAGAGGTCAAGGACTGTGGTTTAACATTTAAAATATGGATGATGCAAAATAAATGTACTCAGTTACTTTCCACATCTACCTTAAGGTTGATCATTCAGTTTAGATAAGCAAGGACCCTAAACCAGTTTTAATTAATAACATACAACATTGATAAAGTAAAATTATGTAGTCATGCTTTTTGATAAATTTATTAGTAGATAAAATTATTATTTTATTTTTAACTTTAAATATAATTGTGCTTTCATTCTTCCAGTTTGCTACATGGTGTATTGCATCTAATGCTCTAATTATCTTATAGGACAAATTTAAAAGCAAGAATTACAACAATAAAGTGCTGTTCATTTCATATATTAACAGGTGTTTACATCATGCTTTCAATATACTTAATAAACATATTTCAATAGTAAAAACTAGTAATTTCTTTCTTGTTGTTGTTAAAGATTTGGTAAGTTACATTTATTCAGAAAGTGCTGCTGTAAGCATGTCTGAGTTTACAGGAAATGACCTTAATTTTTCCACTTATTTTATGAGCTTCCTGTTTAAACTCTGTGTTTGTTTTTTTTAGACCATCAACACCTGGTAAATAGTTTCTTCATCTTTGTGTGGTTTCAATGTTGTCATTTAGACACACAAGCAGGATAGAGTTCTACAATTCATAATAATTTTTGAATATAATAATTACATTATTTTATATTATGATCACCACATGGATCTGTCTGTGTGTGCAATGTAGAACAAAGCAGTCAGTCTGCAGCCTTTTTGGGGCAGGAATAAAGATGCATTTATTATGCAAATAATCTATTAATTACCTTAATTAATTACTACTGTATCCATTTGTCTCCAACTAACTCTGTCATCCACATTTTCCCTTGTCACTCCAACCACCTTCATACCCTTCCTCATCACATCCATAAACCTTTTCTTGGGCCTTCCTCTTCTCCTCCTGCTTGACAGCTCCATCTCTAATATTCTCCTCCCAATGTACCCCTCATCCCACCTCTGCACATGTCCAAACCATCTTAATCTGGCCTTTCTAAATTTGTCTCCAAACTGTAGGACTTTCCCTCTGCACTGTCCCTCTAATATAGTCATTCCTAATCCTGTCCATTCATCTTTAGCTCTGCCACCTTCATCTCTGCTTCCTGTCTTTTTGTCAGTGGCAATGTCTCTAAATTGTACAACATTTAAGCTCCTCTACTTTCCCTACCTATACTCCTTGCAACTGCATCTGTGATCTTTTCAAGGAGCCGTACTGCTGCTCACAGATTGTCACCTCTCTTTTCATTCTAGCTACCACTAACCTTCCCCCTGTCTTCATGGTGTGGCTCATCATCTTTATGCATGCCTCTGTAGTTGTTGAAGCACTCGGCCTCTTGTACACACATTATATCTACCTTTCTCTGCTCCATCATGTCAGCTAACTCTCTCTTTACCAGTCATAGTGCCAAAAGGTTCTATTTAACCTCTAGAATACCCTTCCTTATTTCCGTCTCTCTCTGGACACGTGTGCCCTCTCTTTCTCTTTGTTCTTCAGTGAACAGTAGTCCACTTTCCACAGATATCCTGCTGAGCAACGGTATATAAGGCAGTCGATGTTAAGCCGGACCTCAACTCATCTGGTATGGAAATCTTTTTTCATGATCCGCATATTGATTTATTGATCCTCTTCCTGATGCAACCCTCCCTATTTATTTGGGCTTGGGACAGACGCTAAGATTACACTGGCTCTTGCAACCTCAATGATGTTTTCATTAACATCATAAACATTAATTCAACTCAAATGCTTATTTATAGTAATAGAAATTATAATTATGTATAATTTCCAAATCATGGAAAAACATTAAAGACAGTGTTAATGACCGTAATTTTATAGGCTCACTTTACACTTCTTCAGAACAGGATGTAGAGGTTTGTGGTTGCTAGACAGGAACTGTCAAAGAAGCCCAGGAACAGAAAACTATTTATTTAGCTGAGTCTCTGGAAAATGGCACATGTTCACTGGGTGATAAATGGCTGAGTTTCTGCACCTGTTTATTCTACAGCTGTTGTTTGGTAAATTTATTCTATACTATATTCTTTGATTGGTAGAAACACTTGCTATTTGTTAGCAGCTACGCCAAAGTTTAAATAACTGTGTAAAGGGTAACTGAGTGCACTATTAGCTCCGTCATTTCATTGGAGGGCGTAAAATAAGTTACTTCCAAAGTATTACAATTTCATAACATAGTGTTATAATCAAGGGAGATGATGAATCAGGCTGTGTAAATTAAATGTTGTGGCACTTGTTATATTTACAGCGTGTACATCTTGCTCTTTTACAGGTTTCTTTACACCGAGTCTCCTTCAGATCATTACAGCTGATTACAGATCTGTTCATCCTGGAGAGAACATCACGCTGCACTGTAACATCACTAATTATTCTGAGATATTTTGGTATCGACTGAGATCTGAGGAACTGGAACAACTCGTCTCAGCTGGAAGAACAAAACTGGACAAAGACTTTCATGTAGATTATAATGTAGACGAGAGTCACTTTGATGTAACAGAAAGCAGCAGTTCAGTCAGTTTAGTGATTATTGGAGTTAGAGAGACAGATCTGGGGTTTTATTACTGTGGAGGACGAAACGATGAGACACACACTCAGTTTGGGAAACTCATCAGACTCAACTTTACAGGTGAGTGCCAATACTTTACTGATCTTTTTTTTTTTTTTTTTTTTAGTATTTTTGTGCTGTAATGTCGTTACAAAATCTTTATACTAAACATACTTCATTGTAAGGATTAAAAGGTAAAAAAATTTTGAGACTTAGATTTTCTTATAAAACCTTAAAATGAATGTTTAAATGGTTAGAGCTTTGTATCATTAATGAACATACTGTGTTTTATATTAATTCAGAATTTCATAATGCTTAAATTCACAAATTCTAAATAGGCATGGTTATACATTTTCAAAGTATGCATCTTTGTTAAAACTTTACTTTGTGGTTTCATTCCCTTCAAAGTCTTTGCTGCTTGCTGGAATGCCACTGTAAATATATTATGAATTATATATATATATACCCAAATACACACGTTCAAAATAGGTAGACATAGAAAATATTCAATAATCTCCTTTGAACAGTTGATAATGAGATGTATCTGCTACTTATGCTCTATAAATCCTTCATAACGGCTCTAATCTGATGTGTTGTTTGTTAATTGGTGATTTCTGAGGCTGGTAACTCTAAATGAACTTCTCCTCTGCAGCAGAGGTACAATACTGTTTTTGCGAGAACTGTTCCAAAACATCTGACCTTTATGTCTTAAAATAACAACTGACAGTTGGTGTTGTTGTTGTTGTTGTTGTTGTAACCTAATTACCTAATGCCATACATATTAGTTCATTGTGGTGTGTCTAAACCTTTCACTGGTACTGTATTTTATACAGTATTTTATTACTTAAAATGTTAAATAATGTATAACAATAAACATATTAAATAATAAACAAGTAGATGTTTAGAATATACATTGCAGCAACTAACTAACTAACTAAACCAGTGATCACAAATTCCCATACAAACGGATGCTAACACCACACAAACAATTTTTCAAGCATTTCCTACGGCCTTCTTAAGGTGGCCTTATAAGAATCCAGCGTTTGTACTGTAGCTTGATCGTAAGTCCGTGGCCAGGTCGATAGTCTTGTCCAAGATTTTTTCTGAACACGGCATGAAATCTACTCTTCATAGAGCCATCTTAGGAGTGTTCATGGATCATTTAGATTCAGAAGACATTTACAGAAGCCCATGTTCCTACGGTGGCTATAGGTATGCTAAAGTACAAGAACACATTAAGTTGTTCACAGATCAAATGACATTCACTTACATCCCGAGCATCAGTACATTTTCTAGCATCAGACAGAGTGGATTGCCGCCACTTTACATACGACAAAATCACGACAAAATGTTCTGACAGAGAGGAGATGTTCCCAACTTCTTGGGGGTGCCATACTTAAGTTGCACATATGACTGCCATACAACCATCTTAAGACAAAAGGTTCAACTTACTGTATGTAGGTTGTAATAAGGTCCTAAAGCAACCTTAAGGAAAATGTAAGATCTTTACATCTACTGTATGATAGAAAAGTCAACCTTTTCTCAGAAATGCCTTAATTTGTTCTTAAGACCTAAACGGCAGATGTACCAACTTCCTAAACAGGCTGTAGAAAACTATGATATCCACCCCAACCATCCCAACATCCACCCACCCGTCACAAATGTCAATGAACTGCAGAAGTTGTTGGGACAGGAAGATTTACAAACTAGGCATTTGTAAGAATATTTGAGACCGAGGTTTTACTACCTACTTATCTAACTACCTAACTAATTAACTAACTACCTGTCATAGTGCATCAGTGTATTTGAAAGCATTTTTGTGACCCTACAGAAGAGAATGAGCTTTTTATTGTACTGATGTAACTTTGTTGCTCTGTTTTTAGCAGATAACTTTATGAAGTATCCTGATGCTGAGGAGCCTGCGGGTCCCCGATTATATTGCATTACAGACGTCATCATATACTGCGTGTGTGCGGTTTCTGTTCTTATAAACATCATCTGCATGTGTACGCTCTGCTGCAAAGTGCAAAGTAAGTGATTTATGTATGTCATAATTAGTTGGGCACTGACCTACATAACACTGTGTGTGTGTGTGGGGGGGGGGGGGATTTAAAGTATTTTTCCATGAACTACATACTTTTTTAAATATAACTTCAAACTAACAGGATGATATAACAGTTTTATCTAATATTTGTGCATACATGTAAGACCACAGCATTGATAATCAGACTTGGATATTAATAGTTTTGCCCCTTCTTCCTGAAGAACATTAGGCAAACACAGAGATGTAAATAAAATTGTTTGGTTTGGTGTTTTCATCAGAAAAAAAAATTATTCTGCTTGATTTATGTGTTTTTATGTTTTGACATACACAATACACATTGATACACAATCAGTTTGATTTAATTCTAGCTTAGCTGCAGTGTTCAGAAAAAGAGCTTGTTTTCATAGTCTACATCCAATGTCTTTTTCTCAAGTTTCTCATTTATTCAGCAAACCTAAATAGTGTCAAAAATGTAACTGTAAATCTGATATTTGGAAGTTTTAAAAAATTTTTATTGAATTCATCACAAATAGAAAAAAAACACAAGGATTTTTATTCAACTTATGTCCATTCATTTAATTTAAAATTATTTTTAATATTCAATTGTAACATCTCATTGTTCTTGACTTTATTCTACTTACATACTATAAAATAATTATTTATGTTCTACTTGTTAGAGATTAAGCCTGAATATTTTATATTTAATATCTTTCTGTTATTAATGTGTTTTATGGATTACTTTTTAAATTATTTTCCTTTCTTCTTTTTCCCCCTCTTTAGGGAAGTCACCATCATCATGTAGGAGCTGCAGTGACATGACAGACTCTCCTGAAGAGGTACACTCCCAATATAACTACCAAAAACTATATAGAATAAATGGTAACGAATGCAGAGCTATCGCACTATGTTGTGTAACATCTGAAAAACAACTTTATTCTTATTAATAACTACATTAATGTAAGTTATTCCCTATTTTTTTGGGCATTGTTTTAAAGTTAATAAGACAAAAAAAGCTTATTAAAAAAAGTATAGAAAAAAGTTCTGCCAGTTGAGACTCCTTCCATAGATGCTGAGCTGCATTTTTCATTGTTAAAAAAAAATAACAATGAAACAATTGTGTTCCTTTATTCAACTTAAATTAGCTGTTGAATGAGCTGTTACTATAGAAACAATAATGTATGAGGATGAGTGTATTTATATAAACCTGTGATTTGCAGTTGTATTACTATCAATTTTAAATTATTTACATTTATTTAAAAATTTTATTTATATTATAAATTTTTATAATGAGTGTGTATGTGTGTGCCCTGCGATGGATTGGCACCCTGTCTACCGTGTACCCTGCCTCGTGCCCTAAGTCTCCTGGGATAGGCTCCAGGTCCCCGCGACCCTGAATAGAGGATAAAACGGTATAGAAAATGAATGAATGAATAAATTTTTATTATATTTAAATGTACATTAAAAACCAGTGTTGGGGAACGTCTTTTTTAAAGTAACTAATTACATTACAAAATTACTGTCTTTAAAAGTAATCAGTTACATTACAGCGTTACTTTCTGATAACAGTAACTAGTTCGAGTACTTTTTCATTGCAGAAAATGAAAACTCCTTTGTGATTCAAGAGTCAAGACCTTTATAATTATTCTACCATCATCACTCAGCGACGTTTGGCCCATAATCTGTTAACTACTAATACCCCTATCTCACCTACACGGTTTCGCGCAGTGGCCGTAAGTACAGTTCATCATGATTCACCGCGAGTTTTGGCCCTGTGATTAGGTTTCCATCTTTCCCAATCTTTTCAAAAAAGGTAATCCAAGTACTCTAATGCATTACTTTGTAACGCGTTACACTCAACACTGTTAAAAACTATTTTAAGAAAAGCAGCTATTTATCTCCCATTCCATTGGATTACAAGTTAGGGGGCAAGTAAGAGAAACAAATAGAGCCAGTGCCAGAGAAAGATTGTTTATGATTATTGACCAAATATAAGTAGATTTATGAATGGTTCAGTTTAAAGTATTTTATTACAAATAGAACAAATAGAATGAAGAAATTTAACTGTTTACATTCCATTTATAACAACCCAAATTACTGTCTATTAAATATGTATTTAATAATTTTAACAAATTAACATTTCATTCAGTAATCAGAATAGAACATAGTGTTTAAAATAAAAGGTGATCAAAGCAAAAGGCTATTAGGTAGCTACTGTATTTATAGTGTATTTATACACATGGTCATGCTTATCATGATTTTACTATGCATCGCATTGTTTTGTAAATTTTACACTGCTCATGCACATGTTTGTAAAACCAAAATATATCATGATAAAAAACATCCTTATGCCAAGGTACAGTATTTAAAATTGTTATATCATGATGGAGACCCCACATGACCATGTGGTTTGAGTCTGTGTGAGTTTTACAATTCTATCTTGCAGTTGCTATGTTTTGGGATTGTTAAGTTTGCATGTCCTGCATACTTCAAAGACATGCGTTGTAGGCAGATTGGTAGGTTCAAAGTATCCATAGTGTAGAACTGGGTTTGTGGGTTTGTGCATGCAGGTTGCAACATAATTTCCCCAACAGCAAAGACTGCTGGTGTGAAATCATAACTCATTGTGGCAAACAACCATGTACTGTAGCAATATCAGATGATATGATTAGAGCATGGAAGAATGGATGGAGGCCACAAAAAACATCACAATTACCTTAAATAATGAAACTGAACAAGAACACCTCAGCTTAGTGTAAAATAGGAAACATAAAAATACACATGAATACATAACCCAAAAAGTTAAAATGGGAGTCACAAAACAAGAGTTTGTAGACACCGTTGGAAGTAGCATGCCTCTTGACATTAATCTCTATCCAAGAAAAGTCTCTCGAATCACATTCATAGATCTCCCAGGACAGACTTTCATTCACTCAAATGTAAATATTCTAACATTGAAGAATATTACACTGTTGCTTGGCATAATTTCAGAACAAGTCATGAGCTCTATAGCTGCATGGGAGCTTGAGATGAGGGCTGTGCTGAAACTTGCCACTGGAGCTCTGACTGAACCAGTACACATGCTGTAACTGGCATGGAGATTACAATCAGACTCCGTATGAGGGTTTGGACTGGCACTTAACATGACTGGGACAGGACTAGCCAGGGGGGCTGATCCGTCACTTGGTGTGTGCACTGGGATGGAGCATGGCAGGGGTGCTAACGCAGAACTAAATTGGTGTTGGGCTGGGACAGTGCTCAGGTTTGGTATGCTTACTGGATCAACTCTTGGCATGGTAGCTAGGAAAGCCTGGTTGGTGCTTGACATGCTTAAATTTGTGGAACTGGATTTGTGGGCTTTGACAGTGCTCAGGCTAGAACATGGCATCAGCACAGGATTGATGCTTGGTGCATGGAAACTTAGTGTGAGTGCAACGGCAACTACACTAAGTTGTTATTGGCTGGTGGGTGGTGCCAGCACCATGTCCTTGCTGCAGGATCACCATGAAATCTCTGTGTAAACTCACAAAGACTTAAATACTGCATTCTCCCACCATAAAATACTGTATAATACATTAATATTTTGTTGTTAACTAGCTAAGAGATATTACTTAAAGAGTGTATGTGTTCTGGTTCTGTGGTCTTGTGTCTTCTACAGGAAGAGAACATAAATTATGCCAGCATCAAGTATAAAAGAAGTTCTAGAGCAGAGGACGAGAGAAACACAGTGTCGGATTTGGACAGTGTTGCTTATGCAACAGTCACATCAGGACCCAGAAGAACCTAGCTTAAACCTAGCTTGACTCAAAGGTTAAGGCATTGGGCTACGGCTTGGAAAGTCCCAGGTTCAAACCCCACCGTTGCCCCTGTTGGGCCCTTGAGCATGGGCCCTTAACTGCTCAGATGTATAATGAGATAGAAATGTAAGTCACTCCAGATAAGGGTATCTGCCAACTGATAACACTGCCTCGCTTATAATTTTATTATAGCATCTGGAACACTATTTAAAATTTTTAGAATACAATAAAAAGAGAGAAAAAATGCAGATGTGCCATACAAGTAGTACATTTTGTTCCAGTTAAATATACATTTAGCTTCTCCAAAAAAATAATGCATCGGCATTGACACAAAAGAAGCATGTGGCAGGGCTTAGCTTGGAAGAAAGAAGAAAAGCAGTATTTATTTTTTTAATTTGGTGTTAATTTACATTTGTTTTTTTTTTTATTAATATGTAAAGTGAGAAACATTTAATATTAACAATTTACTGTACAAAAGTTTTTTGAAATTTCCAGTTTGGCCGTGCACGGCTTAGCTCATACTGTAGCTTCATTGCCACAAGCCCCTTCGCCACTTTATTCATCACTTAAACACTGCCAGTGACATGGCTGTATAGACTTTACTGTATTTTATAGTAGAATTCATCATACGTACATCTGAGCAGTTGAGGTTTGAGAGCCTTGCTCAAGGGTCCTGCAGCGGTAGCTGGGTGGTGCTGGGGTTTGACCTTATGATCTGTGGTTTAATGTCTAACCCTGTATTTTTCAAAAACTTAAAAGTCCGGTACTCTGTTATACGTCATGCATCATGCTAAGGACATCTGACTAGTTGTCAGCTGGATTTCACAGAAGAGTGAATTTAAATATATTCATGTTAAAAATAGGCAAAAATTTATATGCATTGACAACATGTATTTTCTATATTCTATATCACCCATTTCTCTGTAGCCAATATTTTAGATATTGGCTATCTAACATCGTTCTGCAGGTTATATACTGTTTTACTGCCCTGTAGAAATTATTTTAAATGTTTGTATAATGTATATTCTGAAAATGCTGTATTGCTTTTATGATGTCACATTTATTTTAAATAAATAATTTTCCTACTAAACAGTTTTACTAGTAACTACTGTATGTAAGGGCGTAGTAACTATTGGGGTTTTCCAACCTCCTAAATTAAGAGATCCCAGTAGCCATGGATGGCCCTTTCCTAAAATTCTAGCAGACGTTCCACTGGACATAAGCTTCTCTGGTAAGATGAAAACAAAATGTAGTCTATACATAGCTGGGTACTGCAGCTCCTCATGTTAGCCAGAGCCTAGTGCTCGAACTCTCCAGTTTAACTGCAACTTCACGAGGTAGGCACATAAACTACATAAACTGTAGGTCAAAATTCACCAACTAACAAACACAACATCGAATTACAGTAGTTGCAAATTCCACATACATACTGAGCTAACATGTTTCCATGAATGTTAACATAAAACATAAAAGGGGATTTATTAACTGCATAGACATCATGCACGTAAAGCTGATGCAGTATTCATCTGTATTTGGATGCTTGAAAGTTATACAACCAAAAAAGTTAAATAACTTTCACATTAAATAAATGTGAAAAACTTGTTTACTGCTACAATAAATACATTAAACTGGGATTAAAAAAATTAATTAGTGGCAGATTTTTTAAGCTTAAAAAGAAAGCACACAATCACAAAGCTTCAACCTTAACCTTAACCCATAGAAAAGCAAATGTTGACCACAAAAGTAATTAAAGCATGTCTAAGTGAGGAATTCCCAAAAACCTGAATGAATTACATCAGTTCTGTCAGGAGGAATAGCAAAAATATATATAATTCAAGTATTGTGAGAAGCTTGTTTTAACTTACTGAAAATCTGATGGAGTAAATAAAATTGCTAATAAAATAAACCTACATATAAAATGAGACTAACTTGCACTTTTGCTGACACACACCTCATTTCATTTTATACTCTATGTTTCAACTGTCATACATCCAACATATTTTTAAATTTATATTCTTTTATATATTTAATCTCTACAGTTTTCACTTTTATTTTGTAAATTCTGTTTCTGTGTAATTTTTATTTTACATCTATTTCATTTTTTAATAAATTAATTTCCATCTTAAATTACTTTTTTATTGTATTGCATCTTTAGTGTGATAATATTTTTAGTGCAATATTTTCACATTTCATATTTTTTCATTACAGACAGTCATATATAGGTAGGAATTTCACAGCACATCCTACTGTAAAATGATTGTATGTATGTGAAATAAAATTTAAATTTTTAAAGCTGAAATAAATCTGCTCCACAGCTATGATTGTAAATGCTGATGATGAGTTGGGTAATGAGTATGGTATGGGGCTGCTCACTGACCCACCCCTGATGCTGCACACCAATTAATGTAAAGTGAATGAATGAAGAAAAAAAATGCCAATAAAGAACATATAGTGAAAAAATAAACTTTGAATCAAAGTAAAAAATATCAACTTTTGTTATATGTTTACTTAAAATGCTAAAAGAAAATCGCAAGCTGACATTTTTTTTTACCTTAATCCAAGGATTAGTTGTTTTAGTATAGTATATAATTTGATATAACCTTTGTGCTATAATTGCACATAAACATACAAAATATATAACAGAATATATAACTTAAGAATGGTCTTAATATGGATTTGGGGAAAAAAACAATGAAAATGCATGGGTGATCTGTATCATTTTTATTATTTTTTAAATCATCTATTTCATTTTAAGCTAATTTGTGTCTTAAATTACTTTTTTATTGTATTGCATATTCTATCTTTATATTATTTTTGGATACAGATGTTAGGATATTTTCCATCAGCTGATGTATGACTGAAAAATGATACCAATAGCAGATCTTCCTCTGCTATTTGTAAAGTGCATATAATGGGCTACTCTTTTCAGAAGAACAATACTAGAGGTATATTACTTAGAGACTTAAACATGTTTAGACAGAACAGATTAGCCTGTCAGGAAAGCATGACTTACTGAGGAAAGGAATTTTGCTTCCAGGAAATTTCTTTTACTGGTAAGGGTGTGGTCTACTGCATTCTGAACATGCTGCAGCTTACTTAAAGTGACAACAAGAAGATCACCCACTGAGACATTAAACACTATATCAAGCTTCATGTCATCTTTAGCATATTCATATATTTTTTATATTATGAAAAGCAGTTTTAGAGATATTACTTATATAGGCATCAAACATTTCAGGCTTCTACCAAGAGCCCTACGTGTAGCTTTTGGTTTCACATTAACACTAACAAGTTTCATGAAATGCAATCTTCCCATCTCTTGGCACCTGAAAATCTTAGATCTTAGAATCTCAGGAACAGCTCGCTAATAACATCATTAGGACTAAAATCCTAATGCGGAATCCTTGAATTCTGATGCAGCCTGGATGTTCATCATTAGGTAATAAACTGGGCGCGGTTTCCCGAAAGCTTCTTATCGCTATTGAGTTCTTAAGTTGTACCTTAATCTCTCTCTTAACCTTATGGCGCGATTCCTGAAATGTTCGTACTGTACTCTAAGTATATCTTAGGTAAGTCACACGTTCGTAAGGTTGGACTTAAAATGTAAACTGTTGTTGCTAAATCAGAGGCTCAATCTATTCTGAAGAGCCTGTATCCCTACCATCTTTGTTTACTTTGTCCAGAGATTTGCTTGAGGACATCAGATTGATCATAAAATGAATCTAATGATTTGCATTTATCACATTGGATGTTAATATACTTCCTAGTGTAGACCTCAGGGATGTATGTAACCAACAAATCGCCTGATCATCTGTGAGAAAATTTATATTTCCCAACTGATTCTGTAGATAAGATGGTTCAGTATGCAGAGACGTTTAAAACCAAGTAAAAACTCATTTTAAGGCATAAACCTGACTACATATTTGATGGGCTTTGTTATTTCTTATGCTCCTGTTTAGTCAGATAGAGTACACTGCTTCTTTGCACAGAAAGAGTAAATATGAAATAAAGGAAAAGACTATGAGCAGGTGATGAGGAGATGTCATTCCAACAGCATCTAGAGAGAGAAAGAAGAGAAAATTTAAAAATCTAAATATCTAAAGACTTTTTAAAAATACTTTTGTAGTTTATCTTAGAAACTCAGTGCTTGTTCCTGATTTTAAAGGTTTGAAATAAAATGGTAGAATTGTTATATTTATTTATTTATTGTACTAAACCAAAGTGTTACTAAAATCCACTCACTACTTAGAGTTGACTTTGGGAATGATCTTCCTTTCTGTGTGTTTTTAGTTCTCTCTTCAGGTAGGTCTTTGGAAAAATCTAAAAAATAAATAATAAGAATAAATGAATTAATCCAAAAGTGATAGTTTGGGGGGAAAAAATGAGGTTCACGCAAATATCTCATTTTTATCACATGCACATACTTTAACACTTATTCAATCATTTGAAAGTAGCACAATGCATAAAATCATGCAACTGTAGATACTGTAAGTCTGTGCCCACTGTAAAGGTTTGATGTGTTAAAACCGGTTTAGCATTAATTTGGTTATTTTGAATTCTAAACCCATTTCGATCCATTTTGATGTATGATGCAAATGTTAACTAAAGCTGGGCTGAAACTGCATGAGTTGATGCACTATGCTGCTGTCACTTTTACGCAACAGATAGTCAAACCTTGTGAGGACTTGTGATGAAATTTTGGTGAATTAAGGCATAAAATTCATTGACATTTAGAGAAGACTTTAAGCACAGTACAGTGATGAGGCTGTTAGCTGCATAAAAACCTTTGAATGGCGCAAACGTTTTAAGGAATGTCTCTTGCTCTGACCTCACTGCAGTCGTTCCCTTGAAAATTACATGAGTGGAATGCCTGATCCCAGAAAACAACAGATAACGTGCGAAAGAGACACATCTGTCTGTGGGAACTGTACACACAATCGTTCACCATCACTACTTACAGTACACATTCCAGTAACTCTGCTGGGGCGTTATCGCCACATCTCTGTACAGCCCACAGATAAGACACATGATGCCTTATTCAGTTACAATATTGGGGTTAAAACTAGTGGGTGCTGCACATGTGCGTTGACTTTTTAGTATGTCTCATAACAGTAGCCAAACTTTTGCCAAACAGCCAATTCTGTATTTTATTTATTTTTCTCTGCCTGTTAGCTGCTGTGACGGGTGAATTTCCCAACCATTAATTAATTAATTAATTAATTAATTAGATCTTATTTTACACAAGGCTTTAATCAGCTATAACGCAGTATTGTATGAAAGTTTCATTGACAGTTTCATCAATATCTTAAAACTACTGTACTTTTACTTAATTGAGACTTCTCCACTTACCGTTCACAGAAAGTTCAATGCTCTGGATGAGGCGCAGTTTTCCAGTGGGCGCTCTCTTTGTGCGTTTCATCCCTAGGAAGCTTTGGTACACACCTGCATCAGTAGATCTTATATCGTTTAACCGGAGCGAACAGTTCCCATTACGCAGCTCATCCTCAGGAACATCCACACGGCTCTCGTATCCCTCACCCACATATGACTCCTTCCCTTTTCGTTCAAACACAACTTCACGCTTGATGCGCCAGACAACATGCATTGGTTGGCTGGAAACATCGCTCAGATGACATGGTAGGTTAGTTCCAGAGCCCACTTCGGCAAGAACGGTCTGAGT
>JAQMYG010000012.1:2830639-2840796 GCA_030014215.1 Clariallabes teugelsi
ATACAGTATGATGCAATTCCATATTAGATTCGTCATGAATGTGAGTTGTTGTTATTCAGCCTGTTCTATCTTTTTTTTTATTTTTTACTTTGAGCACCCGCCCCTTTAAACGCCTCTGCACGGCCCTGAGTAGGATACATGGAATGAAAATGTTGTCCCCTTTACCACTACCATGTCGTACAGGGTCTTGTTCAATTGCACAGTTTCAGGGGATCTAAATTCCGGAGCAACAGGATAAGTTGATCCCACTTTTATATTTAATGAATGTGATGGAATTCCGGTTTCAAATAATTTTAAAAAACCAATCAGATAGTTAATGGCTTTTTCTTGTTAGTCCATAACTGAACAACCGATTTGTATGCAGTGCAAAGTTCAGGCAGTTTTTGATTTTGTTGGCGTTTTAATTTTTTGGATGAAGAATTGCACATTCAAAAAGCTACTGCTTGTCTTGGAATTTTGTTAAAATATCAACACTTTTTGTATGATTTCTTGCACTGATGACAACAACACAAATGTCCTTATACAGTTTCAGAGGGAAATTTTCCAGTTTCCTAAGGTGGTATTGCGCCACCTGGTGGACATGCATGTGATGTAACTCCCTGTTCAAACACCGATCAAACAGAATTTGGGTTTACATATTAGATGAATGTATCATTAGCACATTTTTTAATTCTACCCAGTGGTTTTTGCTTAGAAGTACAATCAAAAACGATTTCTCACAAAAGCTATAGTTTGCTTGGTCATTCTGCGTGGTGATTATTTTTACCATATCAACCAATTACCAACCTGAACACTGCTCAGCTATGAGAAACCCTAACATAACCCACACACTCACTCAATCTGGAATTCCTACTTGGGAATTTCTTACATTTGACTAGAGCTCACTTGAAATACCAGTACCATGAAAACCAAAGAGAATGCTCTCAGAGCTTGGAAATCCTGTTCAATGCACTTTTTAAGAGCATTTCCCAGTGCATTTTTGTAAGAGTCCTTAGATATAAAATAAGTTAATTTTACTCTCTTCCTCTCTTTCTTGTTGATCTAATATTAATGTGTTAAACCTTCCATGCTACTAACTTCCTGTCTCCTCTTGATTCCGATATTAAGGTGCTAACGCTCTCTTTCTCACTCTCGAGCTACCACTTCCTGGTTTGTCTCAGGACAGACATCTGTACAACTTCTGTGTATGACTACGGCTTGTAATAAAAATTCCAATCTTTTTGCTTTAAAATGTGGCCAAAAGTATTAAGCCAAAAGTGAAATTTAATGTTTAACTGACATTTAAACATTTTTAAAAAGAATGTTAAAAAAAGAATGTTAAAAAAACAAAAATTATCGCGACTCTGGACAGAAATAAATGCTGTGATCTTGCGTAAGGTTGTTGAGACAATGACATAGGAAGTGTTGGCTGTAATTAAAGGTAAATGCATTTGAGTAAAATGTGAGTTTGTGACATTTTTTTTTTTCATTGCCATCCAATGTATTTCTTTTAAAAGGTTAAATATATATGCTCCAGGAACAACAACTTTCATTAGATCAAGTACATATGGGCACAAAAGTTATACTCAACGCTAAAGGATGTGGATAAGAAGATGTACAGAGTCAACACTGTTAAGGACATTGCAGCCATTTGTGTGATGCTCCTCACGTCCAGTAGAGAGCGCAATCCTCAGAACTGCATTAATTCTATCACTTTTAACTCATTACATCCTGGACTATAAAATTAGGCTATCATATCATATCATATTAAAACCAGATTATACACTTTGCTGTAATGTTGAACTACCCTTGTTTTCTCCCTGGATTGTGTCCTGCCTCTTGCCTTTGCTTTTGTCTGGCTTTGGGGAAATTGGCTTTGAATTGAAGACATTGGCTTTTTTTGTCCATGTTCCTGGCCTGTTTTTTTTTTGGCTGTAAAACAGCAAAAATCTTCTACTTGAAAAAAAAATTTCTGGAAAAATATTAAAGAGTGACTGTACTGTCTAATTTACCTTACAAGGTATTAGAAGTAAGCATCAGAGGTGCTATATAGGCTGCACTGGTTTATAAATGAATTACAAACTAATTATAAATGTGATTTCCCCCTTTTTTTTTTAATATATTTTGAGGGCTTTTAACCAAGAAAAGTAAAACATTAACCATGTGACTATATGACGACTTAAATACATGAACTATGGACATATTAAAAAAAAAAAAAAAAAAACACAAGCATGAAATATAATATAACTGTACGTGTATAATGTTGTCATTGCTTACATTTTTTTAAAATTAAAGGTCTTTGGAATAATTGTTTATATTTATTTTTCAGTTTGCTCTACTAGAAATTAAAAAAAGATAATGCAACTTCTGAAAGTGAATGAATGAATGAATAAACAAACAAATGACTGAATGATGATTAACCAACAATAAAAAAAGAAATCAAGAAGATCAAAAGGGAATTATATAAAATCTAAAATGTAAAAATCTGTAGTGGTGATACGTCTTCCCTTGTTTTCCCTTACACCCCATCTTATACCCGCTGTCCAGCTAGTTCGTTGCTGACCCTCTGTCTCTGTCTCCCAGGAACCCCGCTTCAAGTTCAGCCCATTACTCCTCCGCGCACACACACACACACACACAAGCACAGACACACACACGTCCTATGACCCTTAAGCCGCGGGCGGGAAGACTGCCTTTTGTCTCTATGATAAGCAGGCCAATTCAATATCGCTCGATTCCATTACAGACATCTGCATATCGAGCATCTGCTCCCCAAATCACATTTGTCTGACTCTGAAACCCCCAAGTGACCCAGTGTGACCCCGGAACCCCTCCCCTGACCCCAGACCCCTTACACTTATTTTTTCTCTCAAAAATGGCTAGAAACAGATCGGCCCGAGTTCAAGGTAAAGGTCCTTTCCCTTTCTCTGTGTGTCCATAATCGTATGCGCTGCTTTTTTTGCTGTCTTTTACTATTTCTGTTCACACGCACACAAACACAGGCGCTGGCCACCCGTGTAAAAGACTAACTGGGGTTTGGCGAGGGGGGTGAAGGGGTGAAAGAGGCTATAATTTGGGATTGTCTGTTAACTTTTTGTTTGCTGGATCCTAAACGTTTTCCCGCTTTTCTGAGAGTCACGTCTGTTTCGGATCTTTGTGTAAAGAGGTTAAAGCAACAAGGAAGTTTTACAGAGCAAGTCAAGTGCGAGTCTTTTGAAAACGAAAAGTTTTTGCATTGTATTAGGAGAAAAAAAGCTAGACATAAAATATGTTTTTTTTTATTGCACAATAAGAAACAGGAAGATATTTTAGTAAAATCCTAAGTCATGTGGTGTGATGAAACAGACGTACTGTTGCCGTGGTAAAATTTATTCGTTTTCTGTAAAAGCCTGTAACCAAGTGTTTTATTTCCCTTATTTCACAGCAATTAAACAACAAATTGGGGGGACAATACGACTCAAAATCTTAGCCACCCTATTTTCCCAGTATGCATTTTGTTATAGATGTTTACTGTAATTTATTCAATTAAATTGAATTTTATCACTTTTCACAATGGCCATTTTCACAAACCATCTTTACAGAATTTTAAAAATCTTTAAAACTCCATGAGGTGGCAATAAGAAGAATCCTTGACAGGAACCAGACATTTGGGTGATAACAGATAGTATAAACAGATAGGATCATAAATCAGTCATCAGTTTTGACTTTGCCTTAGTGAGCCAGTACAAAAACACAAAAAAGATTTCCAAACATTACTTTTCCAACAACAAAAAATATTTTACAAGATAACTCAATGAAACTTTTTCATATAAAACTGTAACCTGTGGACGGAAAAACCATGACATAATGTTGTGGAACATCTCTGAAAAAACCTTAGTTCCTGTTTTCCCTTAAGTTATAGCAGCTATAAGCACTTATACACACACAGCTGGACAGTGAGTATGAAATTAGCATCATGGAAAAAGAAAGATGTTTTTAGATATATATATACTGTATATATCAATGAATCAAATTAAAGCTAAATTCTTGAATTTAAAAAAATGTAAACAACAATAACTTTATAGTTCATATCCACTATTGTACTCTACATACATTCTTAATCTATTTAAATTAAATATATCCTCTAAATCACTGTAAATGAGCTGTCACTAAAAATAACCTATTAGAATGAATACATTAATATTGAACGATACTTGAATATGGTTTTGTGCTGTGAGATCTTTAAACATTTTTTTTTGCTACTGAAGTCGTAATCAAATGACGATATGAATAGAACATGATCTGCCTGATTGACTGAAGGTTCCACATGTCCCACAGTCCAGATGGTTTAAATGGTAAACACTCTTTTTATTTCTCTATATATAATCCCCTACTACCCTAATGCACTTATCCCAGTGTTTCACTAGTGCTTGGGTACCATCAAGGTAGAACGCCAGAGCCATGATTGGACTGCCTGCTTCACGTCTGAAACGCTGGTCTCCCAAGAACTCCCTAAATGGCAAAAAGATGTGGAAATGGAGGGAGGTCAGGACAATTTAAGGCGATAACTCCCAGCTGAGTTCCTGTAATGTGCAAGTGGTGTTGGTGAACGATTGTCTGTACAGATCCCACAGACAGATGCGTCTCTTCTGCATGTTGGAAACAAGATTCAGTTGATTTTTTAAGGATCAGGCGTTCCACTCACCAAACGTTCACCGCAGTGAGCTCCGAGCCACCTCGGCCAGGATCATCATTTATGGACGTACTTTATGCCTTGCATCTTTCAAATGTTTTACTGTGGCTAAGAGTCTCATTACCGTACTGTGCTTCTGTAAATGTTTCATGTTTATGCCTTCATTCACCAGAAATTTCATCAAAACAATATGCACATCAGAGCCTGTCCATGGTAATGCTTTTTCTCAGCAGATTAGCCAATCAGACGTGACAGAACTTATCCAGAGTGACTTTAATACGTGCATAAATAAAAGTCCTATTACTGAATATATACTGATCCTGGTTCAGTAGATCAAAGACTACTAATTCCATTATTGTTGTGAAGTATCTATTTTTTTGTACTTTAGGAAGAGAAAGTCCTTTAGACACGGTTTGTAGACCGCCAGTGACTCAGCTATTTGGATATCAACAGGAAGAGTCTTGAAGCATGCCTTCTTTTTTCTGTAAGGTGCAGGACAGGGAGTGAGAGTGCTTTGAGGTAGGTGAGTGGTCTGTTTTTGGGTTTGTAGGTGAAAATTAGTGTTTTATATCTGATACAGCAGCTACAGGAAGTCAGTAGAGGGAGAGGAGTGATGGGATATTTGGGAGAATTTAAAAGGTTGTTTGGCTGCATTCTAGTTTGGTTGCAGAGATCTACTGTAATGACTCTCAGAGCGACCTGAAGTAATGACCCGTGTGGATGGAAATGGAGAAATTCTTCAGGTGTTGAGCAGCAAAGAAAAATATGCAAATATAAAGTAGGGACAGAACAGTATATAAATACAAAAGAAGAAAATGAAAAAAAATCAACACAATAGGTGCAAATCCAAATGAATTGCACTAGGTAATATAATAAAATAATAATAATAATAATAAAACAGGTGCAATTCCAAATGAATCGGACTAGGTAATATAATAATAATAATAATAATAATAATAATAATAAAAAAACAATACAATAGGTGCAATTCCAAATGAATCGCACTAGGTATAATAATAATAATAATAATAATAATAATAAAACAATACAATAGGTACAATTCCAAATGAATTGCACCAGGAATAATACAGGTAACGCACATTTTAAAATGGTGTTATTGCACAGTTGCTATTGCACAAACATTTAAGATATTGTAACTATATTGTAAAAGTTAAGATATTGCACCAACAGTATATAACAGTAATAACAGTGTGCGCATTACGCTGAGTGGTTCACTTGGAGCAGCTCTGATTGTACAGTCTAATAGCAGCAGGGAAAAAAGACATTCGTTATCGCTCCTTCAGACACTTATAATGTCTGTCACTGCTGCTCAGAGATGAACAGATGGAGGCTGTGAGAGTCATTCTCCAGCGATGATGATAGCTTAGCTACCATCCTCCTTTCTCTCACCTCTTGTATAGTGTCCAGGGGAATCCCCAGAACTGAGCTGACCTTCTTTATCAGCCTGTCCGGTCTCTTCCTGTCTGCAGTAGAGATGCTGCGTCACCAGCAAACAACTCCATAGAAGACAGCTGAGGCCACCACGGTGTCAGTAGTGCTCCCTGCACTCCAAAAGGCCGCAGTCTCCTCAACAGATCGAGTCTGCTCTGTTATTTCCATAAATTGTGTCTGTGTTGTCCATTCAGTCCAGCTTGCTGTTCTGATGAGCACCCATGTACTGTATTAGTAAGAGTCCACTCTCTCAATGTCCTTTCCCTGAATGTTGATTGGTGATAGAGAAACGTGTTCCTGTGGAAGTCCACCTCCAGTTCTTTGGTCTTCCTGGCATTTATCTGGACGCAGTTCCATTGGCAGTGTTAGCATGTTAGATGAGCAACATCAGAATTGATTGTCCACAGTTATTCCAGAATGTGAGATCATAGAGATGTCCATAAGATTCCCTAGAGTGTTTTGTATTAGATAGGAAAGCATCATCAGAATATTTAGCATGATCAAAACTCCAGCAGTGTTGATGTTGCAGTTAGATAAATATTTAAATATATGCAGTATATTATAACTGGGGTGGGAATATATGCTTGATTAAGGAGATCAAATTAATTAAATCTATAATTATAAGTATGAACCTCTTTAAAGATGTTGAGAAAACCTGTGTAATGTCTTCAGGGGAATTCGGTGAGAAGTAAGTTAAGTGTAACAGACAGATTGCTGTAAGGTCTTCAGAGAATTGACCATAGGATAGGATTTCATATCAACCACTGAAACAGTCAGAGCGAGGTGTTCTTCTTTCTTCTGGACCTCAAGAAATACAGCCGACTAACTGCTTGTCGTCCTCCAGAGCAAAATCCCAAGCAGATTTCCACTAAAATCACATCCATTGTTTGAAATAAATGAGTGGTGACACAAATATGATGTGTTTTAACCCTGATGAACTGAGCAAAAATGTATCAATGTGTGCATTCGTACCGTTTCAGAGGACATATGTGTCCACATTAGAGTCAGATAAAAGCCACTTGTAATTGTAAATGTGAACCATCATGATATATAAGTCTGATCTGAACATGAACGTAGCCAAAAGCTGCAGTGATGTCTGTAAACCTGTTAGTGAGAACTGTACCGTGAACATCACACTGAGTCTCTCTGTACCATGTTCCTATGCTGAACTGGACTTCATGTTAATTTAAAGAATTTCTGTCATATTGAACTTTCACCTGCACAACACACATGATGTTATATAATTTCTATCTGTTATCACTCAAATGAGGATGGATTCCCTGTTGAGTCTGGTTCCTCTCAAGGTTTCTTCCTAATTCCAAATATTTTCTTTTCTAAAAAAATTTCTTTCATTTTTGTGAAGCTGCTTCGAGACAATGACCATTGTTAAAAGCGCTATATAAAATAAATTGAAATTGAAATGTTCAACAGATACAACTCAGTTTGGTTTCATTTATTTAACAACAGCATTGTCTCAAAGCAGCTTTACATGTAAAACATTCTAGATATTGTATGGTCTTTTTACGTGCCACCCGGCACATTGCGTGACGGATGTATATCTGTTTCGGTTGCAGTTATTTACAGGTCGGGTTTGACAGCTCGGTTATATCTGAGTACTTGAGGATGAAGGGCCTTAATCATGGGTCCAACAGTGGCAACACGGTGTCATCTGGGCTCGAACCCGGGGACCTCCTGGTCAGCAGCCCAACACCTTAACCACCGATTCACCCTTGCCCCATTCTAGAGATTAAGTTGAAAAAAAAAAAAATAACAGTTTGTTCCTATTGAGTAAGTCAGAGGTACAGGAGAGGATAAAACACTCAGGTCTGTAAACACAATGTCTGTACTGTGTTTGTGTCCTGTTTGAAAAACAGTGAGTCCCAAAAGGCAATTTGACGTGCTCGTCATGTTCCCTGTTAAAATCCATCGCAAGATTGTGGCAGCTTCACCATCAAGCTGTGAGAATGATTTCAGTGTGGTTTTCTTCTAGTCAAAGGTGTTCTCTAAGGCTACCTGGGGAATCATGGGGTCATGTCCAAGAAGTATGGAAATAAAGATTTTTTAAGAATAATCTGAATCTTTTATACTGTATTACCCAATGTAAACAATGCAATGTCTCTAATTAATCATGATTTAAAAAATAATAAAAAATTAAATCTCATGTTCTTTTTATTTTATTAATCCTGTCTTTATTGTTTTTTTTTTTTGGAAGTACATTCATAAACTTTATTACAGAACACCTCGTCTACTCTATGTTCCCTTTGTCTCAGAGGTTAAAGCACTAAACATATTAATAAGTGGTACAAGAACTAAACCAGGAGAAGAGATATAAAAAAAAATCATTATAAGGTCATCAACAACATCTAGGCCTTTATTTATTGAATTTTTTTATTTATTTCATTTTTCAATTTTCCAATTTTCTATTTTAAATGAAATATTTATACGTCTTTTGCAAGCAAATCACAAGCCACTTTATTTCTTTATTTCTTTTCCACAATAAAACTCTTTCACCAGAACGAAGTCAAATATATATTACTGATAGAAAAAGATGAAAAATTATTTAAATATGAATAAAAGCTCATTAATTTACAGTATTTGTCCATAAACATAGTTGAGTCTTAATTTGGAGTTTATACACAACCTTTACTGCTTCCCTGGGTATTTTTAAGTGCAAATCATAAAATAAGATATAACTAAGATATACCTTTATTCATCCTACAATGAGGAAATTTTTAGAAGTTTCTTTTAAATTCACTCTGTTTGCAGTTTGATTTAAAGTCCCGTCTCATGTCCTCATCCACCTCCTCCAGAGAGACGAAGAAGGCGTCCTGCCATCCCCAAAACCTCACACACTTTCCTATCATTTCTTAAATAGGAACTAAAATCAGACACATCCTGATATCCACGTAACGGACAAACTCTCACACAGTCTGTGTTTTGGACATGTTTCTGCTAACATGTGTGTTAGTGTAGCGTAGCAACGCTAAGCCTGCACCTTATCTCTTTTACACATTCAGATTTAGTGCTAAATTCAAGCTAATTTTATCCGTATGAGGATATGAGGACACACACTCCCACACACACACACACACACACACACACACACACACACACACACACAAATTAATCACACAGAGCAATTTTGTGCTATTCCTCAATAGGCGCGTCTGCGTGGACATTGACCCGAGTCAATTGCCTGTCAAATGCTACGCGCGATTAGGCAGTGGTGTATCCACAGCGAGGATAATGTGAGGAGCCTCCCATAGAGCCTATCTGTCTCCCCCCCCACCACACACACACACACACACACACACACACACACACACACATTCCTCTTTCATCTCCGCACACAGTTCAATGTTAATGTCCAGCGGTGTCCGGCCTGACGAGGCCCCGCCCTCTTTTCTCACCCTCGTCTCCTCTTGTGCTGGCCAGCTGGCTGTGACCTTTGACCTCTTCGCCCTCACCGGTGACCCCTGCACCCGTTCCCACGCCACGCCCTTTTGTCCGGACCGTGCCATGGCAACGCCTCAGCCACCGCTGCTACGGTAACAGATGGACACGGCCCTGGAAATAGCTCTGTCCAAACCTGGAGTAGCGGACAATCTGTCCTGGATCACCCCCCCAACCCCTCAGTCTCTCTCACACACACACACACACACACACACACACGCTCATTCCAACACAGGGCTTAAGGTCATGTGATTTGATGAAGTCATTATCATGGCTAATCTAATTCACCTTGACATGAACACCGTGAACGCAGAGATGATGAATGTTATCTGGATCACAACCTCACCACCTCACCATCACTTCCTTACACACTTCATATTTATTATAGTTATTGATGAAGACGACATCAGGACAGAGTTACAGTTGAATAACTCCTGAAACACAGCCGAGGACTTACATCAAAAAGGAAGGTTTGTTCTCAAAACGTTGCTGTAATGTTAATTTGGCGACATTAGGGATGTTGAGACAACGGCATTGCCCATGTGACATTGGGATAAAGTTTAAAGAATAACTACATGACAACTTCAAAACAACATTTATT
>JAQMYG010000012.1:2984757-2996207 GCA_030014215.1 Clariallabes teugelsi
GTAAGAGGCAGTGACTTAAGAAGACTCCTAAGGGACAGTTTGAGAAACACACTTAGAAAAGTAATTAAGAGTCTTCTTAGTGTGCGAAGAGTGTGCGTTATCGAGAAACCGGGCCCTGATGTATAATGAGATAAAAAAAATGTCAGTTGCTCTAAATGTCTGTCAAAAGCCATAATGTAACCAACCAACTAGGTGCCTACTGCTCCCTGCGTTACCGGAGGGTGAAAATACATGAGTCTATCCGAGTACGGAGATATGCAGATAATACTAATGTACTGTACAGATGAAAATGAACAAAGTACACCTTTAGTATGGGTGCAAAAGGTAGATACAGTATAGAGTAAGATGTAATGAAAGATTGTTAATATATTGTTTATGTTCAAGTTGTCATCTTCCAGATGTCAGAGGTGAGCAGATGTCAAAGATATTTTAAGTGTTTTTTTTTATTGTAGTTAAACATAATCAGAGCCTCGTTGTTCTCATTCTCGTTGTTTTATCTGTGTGATACAGTATATAGGAGATTTCTCAATAAAGAAAATCATAACTTTTGGTCTCTTTCCAGATGATGCCCAGCTGGACTGCTCTACCACACTGATGATATTTTTTCCCCCACTTTCATGTATTTTACACCATCTTACTTTTACAAAACTTTGTGGCGATTGTATATAGAATCAATCTGCTCTTGGTTTATAGAACTTTTAAATCTGTCAAAATACAATTCCAAAATTAAAGTTTATAAAAGGACTTCAAATAATCAGGACTGTCATTAGATTACACTTTACCCAACGTGTTTTAGCTTGCTCAAAGTCTCTCCCTGTCTCTGACATCCTCTCTCCTGCTCAAAGCAGGTAAACTATGAGCATGTCAGGTTGGAAAGGCAACAGCTGATCAGAATTGACTGCGTCCCAGTTTCTGATTAGAAGGTATAATTTGTATCCTCCGAGTGGCGCAGTGGTAAAGCGCTCGCCCTATCATCCGGAGATCGCTGGTTCGAACCCCGGGTAATGCTGTTTTCCCTCTCACAGCCGGAGGCACAGAGAGAGCTGATTGGCCGAGCTCTCTCAGCGGGGAGGGATGAGAGGTACATGCGCTCCCACATTAATTACGGCTCTACAGCCAGTCAGGGGGTTGTCTGTGAGCTCGCGCATGCGGAAGGAGCGGCTAGCGCTTTCCTCCGAGTGTGTTACTCTGCCCCTAATGGTGCGTTAGCAAGCAGTTCGAAAAGATGCGGTCGGCTGACGTCACTTGGTTCGGAGGAGACACGTGATAGTCTTCGGCCCTCCCGGCTGAGTGGTAGTGGTAGCCTTAATGTGGGAGCCCCCTAGTGACGGGGAGGAATTGCCCCCCCCCCATATAATTTGTATGCCAAATCTTTTCACTCAAAACATTACCACCATAAGTATGCCAAGGCATTATTATTCCATGTCTTTCACGCTCTTATTATGCAAATGATGTAGATAAGTAGAGTTGTGGATTTGATTTTAATGAAACTGAAGGACCTTATTGAGGTCAACAAGCTGAGACTGACGTGCATTTTTAGGTTCGTATGTAGCTATATTATGTCAGGGTTAACCCCTAGAAGGCGCCTTGCACCTGAAGACTTTTTAGTTTTTGCACTTCACTTTCCAGAGTGCACCTCGGTCAGTGATGGGGCACTCACCAGAACCGAGGTGACTAATTAGTTTGGCTTTAAGTAGCCACCTTTTGAGTTAGTTGTTTGTTTTGTTAATTCCCGTTTAGTTAGTTTGTTTCTGTTTAATTTATATTATTAAAATTCTTTAAAGTCTTAACTTCTGCGGCTATGCCTCGCCTACAACAACAACAATATCGTGACATATTATTTAAATAGGGAAGTAGCATGCAGTCATGTATGTCACGTATGTTACCCGGGTAGGAATGTCATGTCCCAGGGGTGCCGCAGTCATCTCCATGAATGTCATACACATAGCAAAGACATCAATGAGTTTTGAAGTGCTACAAGGGACACAACTCACTGTAAAGATACTGTGACTGTAAATTGATAAAATTAGCAAGAACTATAACTACGTACATATTAGGCGTGTTATTTGCTGATATCTGAATATTTCGATCTTTTAAATGACTTTTTTGGTGGCAAGGAACAAAGGAACAAAGGAAAAATGTCATTGTTACCACAGTGAAGTTCACATCCTGTATTTCAAAGTGTTTTCCTTTATGATTATTATGAATTTTCAGAGCAAAACACTGTACATTGCACATTAACATTCATGTATGTATCTTTAATTATTTAGGGTAAAAGAGGAACAGAATGTCTTTTTGTCCTTTATTAGTTTAGGTCATATCTTCTGTTCACGCTGTTAGCACTGACTCACCTGATTCAAGCCAAGTATATATTTATATATATGTAATTTGTTTTCTAAATAAATGTTTATATTTAATAGATGTTTTCCAGTGTCTTTTATTCAGTCACGTCTCTTCCCCATCACACTGTTTCTGTTACCATGTCCAACCCGAGACTGGGGTCTAATAACAGTTTTAAGTTGTAAGTAGCAGTTGTTCCAGTGTGTGTTAAGATGCTCCCCATCATTCCCACACCTATGGAACCATCTGTGTCCTGCCTGAATGACTACCGGCCCGTCACACTCACACTCGCACATGAAGTGCTTTGAGCAGACAGTCGTTGGACTGTATAAAAAGTTGTCTTTCCACTGTACTGGACCCATTTCAGTTCCAGACTCTCAACAGAGAGCGCCAAATCTGCTACTATCCACCTTTCTCTGACCCGTCCAGACAAAAAGTACAATAATGTAACGATGCTGTTCAACACAATCATCTCACAAATGATAAAGCTGAGACTCCTGGGTTGGAACATCTTCCTCTGCCTCCCGTCTAGCCTTGAAGGCTCGGCAGCTTTTTGGAATGACAGTAGGGATATGAAAACTAAATCGGTTCTGTTCGAGAGCTTGTTCATTCAATTTGTTTGTAAGTCCAACAAACATTGTCTAAGTACTAGGACACCAACTGTTACTAGGACACTAGGTACTAGAACACCAACACAATTGGCTATACACACTTGAGATTTTTCCCAGATGAGAGTGGACACAATTTTAAAGTGTTTTAAAGTGTTTATCTTTTTAAATAAAAAAAAGTGAAAAGTGAAAGTGAGTGATGAGATGATGATGAGATCCGGGATCAGTAAGTGATAGTGGAGTCACACGGTGACCTGATTGTTCTTCTCCCTAAACATTGGAAGAGTTCTGTGTGCATTTCTGTAGGTTCAAAATATAGTCACAAAATATAACACATTTCCAATGGACACATCACTGTAAACTAGGTGCAAGTATATAGGATATTAGGTTGAAATTAAGGGCTTTGATGAACATAACTCATTAATGAGATGAAGTGCTAAAGCATATTTAAAAAAAAAAAAAAAAACAGAATAAAGAGTCCACAAAATGGCCCTTATGGACACATACAGCTGTTGAGTCCCAATCCTGAGTTCTCATTACATCTATCTATCTATCTATCTGTCTGTCTGTCTGTCTGTCTGTCTGTCTTTGATATGGACTCTTTATTTAGTGCACATTTATTACTTTTTGTGATTTTATTACTATGAATATCATTACAATGATTCCAATAATAATAATAATAATAATAATAATAATAATAAATCCATTAAGTCATTAATTAAGGTTGATTAATGCAGTTAAGGCGTCAGACTACTGTTCAAATGTATAATGCGATAAATGTAAGTCACCCTGAATAGGAGCATCTGCCAAATGCCATGAATGTATATTTAATAATCAAAATAATGATAATATTGGCATTTGTTTTAGTTGTTGTAATTGTTTTTTCATATGTAATAAAACCCCATAATCCAAATGTTTATTAGATGTTTTTTGTTGTTTTATTAGCAGAATATAAATGAATACAAGTGTTATTTACTTTGTTAACAGTAAGTTACTTTTTTACTGCTGAAAGTCACAGTTTGTTAAGGTAAATATCACAACATTTATAACTTTTTTTCCATTAAATTAATTAGTCAATTAAACTCTCAGTCACAATGGAGAATGTTGCAGTGTGAAATGGTTAAGGAATCCGTTCTCCTCCGTTCTCTGTTCTCACTTCTTTCCAGGAGAATGAGGGCTCCGGGTATCAGGACTTTTCTCATCACCCTGCTGCAGCGCGTTATCAAGCCCATGTATGATGTTTATTGTAGGGAACCATCGATAAGGTCCACGTCTTGGACAGACAGAAGTGAGACAAAATTATTTTCATTATTATTATCTCATGTGTACAAGTTTATAAAGCACAATAGCAGTAATGAAGTAAAGTAGTCTAAATGACTCAACTCATCTGTTATACCAATTGATTTATGTATTCTGATTGGCCACAAGGTGCTGCGTGTCCAACTTAATGAGGAATGATAGTACTAAGGAAGTAAAGTACAGTAGGAGCACTTACGGGGGAAGATCAGGAGAATTAGGACGAAGCTCTCTGGCACGAGTAAAAGACAAAAAATAACAGTTACAGTAAGTTGAATACTGAACCACTAAGAGTTACTGTTAAATCTGTAAATTGTGTTTGTGTGTGTGTGTGTATGTGTGTGAGTGAAATATAATAATAATAATGCATTTTATTTAAAGGCGCCTTTCTGAACACCCAAGGACACCTTACAGCAAAACATCCAATAAAATAGTAACAATATAAAAATGACATTATAAAATTTACAACATAAATACATCCATCACACATCAAAAAATAAAAAAGAAAGCTGCAATTCACACGTAAGCCTGAGTAAAAAAATACGTTTTAAGACGGGATTTAAAAATATGAAGACTGTCCCTGTTCCGTATGTTGGGGGTGAGCGAGTTCCACAACCGACTATGACACAAACGTGTGCAGTTTTAATGACTGTTATGGTGGAATTATATCACTGTTGAGTTCCGCATTCTGATTGGTCAGATGGTATTGATAATTTCTCTCTAACAGCAGCTCTGACAGTAGTGCAGGTTTATATTAACATCCTCTATATTCTAACTTTATAGTCTCCGTAGCAACCACTCATTTATAGGGACGTGTACACTGCATGCTCCATGTCACCAATTAAAACACATACTGTATGCATGATATGATCAGGATTTCTGTAGCAAGAAATTAAAAAATGTATCTGTTTTAAACATTTGTGGAAGGTAAAGCTGTAACTTAAATTTGTCTGCCATTTTCAGGACAGAGATGTTTTTATTTCTGAGTGTTATGTGTTTATTCTATACAGAAAGCAGAACTTGCTTCATGTACAAGTATTTATTTAATACAAACACTCTAGAAGAGGATTAGTCCCATATAATAAACTATTTATTTTTTATTTATTTATTTAAGTTTTTATTACATTTAGTAAAATGTTATTACATTATTATATTATTATTATTACATATAATAATATTATTGCAGTTTTTCTCAGAATTCTGACCTCAGATAAAACCTTCTGAGAATAAAGTCAGAACTCAGCTTAATGTTTATGTAGTCCCTAATCTTCTTCTGTAAAAAACATCTTAAGTGCTTAACACTCTACAATATTCCTTACTGAAATTATTCACATTGCACAGAACACTCACAAAAGCTCAACAATCTGGATGTCCGCGGTTCGATTGTAGTCGCTGTGAAAAAAAAGATTATCTCTGTCATTTTATTGTCTTTATCATTCTTTATATCAGTCTATCCATGTCACTTATTTTTCTCTCTTCATCCTTAATTCCATAAATACTGCACATATTCCCACCCTGTACCAGAAAATTATAAAGGAGTAATACGAGGCAAGATGTCTGTTTTTATTAATTGATTATTTCTGGAATTTGTCTTCAAAAAATTATAATTATGATGTAAAATTATACTTGAACGCATGTCTTTGCTTTGTTCATCACTGAGGATCTTTTTTTTTTTTTTTTTGGTTCAAATGTTAGATTGTAAAAATAAACTTAGTGCAGTACTGTGCAAAAGTCCTAGGCACATGCCTACTGCTGTAGAGCAAAGAGGTCTTAAAATGTTTCTACATTGAAAATACTATAAAAAAACAAACAAACAAGTAAACAGTAATTAATAAAACAAAGTCAATAATTGTTGTGATGAGCCTTTGCTTAAAATATAATCTCTTAATATAGGTTTGTGAAGTTTTATAAGGAAATGAGCTGATTAGTTTACTGAACATCCTGAAGAACATGGTCCTCCTGAGAACTTTGGAGGATGTTCTGAGGACCTGCTTCTTTTTCCATGCAGCAAAACTCAGAAGTTTTTTTTTCCCTTGAAAGTGGTCTTTTACATAATTAAAGCTTATAATTGTGCAATTTTTTTTACAGTAGTAAATAAATAAATCGGTACATATATAAATACATTAGACTATACTATATATACAGTAGGGTCATGAGCGCTCAAGGCTCACCCATGCAGGGACCAAATACCAGCCCATCAGGTCTGATCCTGAAGAAGTACAAATACAGTACAAATTGCCAAAAGAAGTCAATTCTGGCTACAACAGAAAGGGACCAGAACACCCAGTGCACCACAGCCTGCTGCACACGTGGCCCAGGATGATTTTAACAACATAAGTTTTAATAATTTCTTATCTCTTATTTTTGTAATGTGAATAACCTACAGCAACAAAGATTACCCATGCAAAAAAAATTAAGGAAGAAATCATGTGTAAACTTCTGTCTTACTTTCTTGTGATAGAAATGACAAAACTTTACTTACATTACAGTTTTGTTGTTTTCTAGGTCATCAGGATAGGAAGTGGAGTTGGGTTCACTTGAGAAAAAAAAAATCTTTTTAAGTGTTCTACCTTTCTGAGTGCTGCTTTAAAACATCGATTTATTTACACATGAATTTACACTGCACATAATACCACTCAGTATAATAAATAATATATCTTTATATTATCACAGTAGGCACCATAGTCTCACCTTGTGCTTTCCAACGTGACATTATTGTGCAGTGGAGACCCAAGAACAGCGGTCAAGAGAAGCGTGCTGAAACACCAGGGAGGGAGCATGACGAGTCACCTTCGTTAGTGCACTCTCACAAATCTGAGCGACCTCATTTATACACTGAGATACACTGAGGTGACTTTCCCACCCTTCTGTTTCACACATCTGTGTTGGTTGTCCATTTCTGGAGATGTTTCTCACAGTCACAGGGAATGTTATTGATTGGAGAAGACAAGGACACACACTTTACCAGGTATAAAAAATAGTGACAAATAGTGGATTGATAGGAATAAAATAAAACAAATATGAGAGAGCCATGGGAATGGGTTCAAGTCCGTGACCTGAGTGAATGGTGTGGAATGTAATCAGTGAAGTTTAAGTTTGCTAAGAGAAAAACAGAGATAGTGGTGTTTTACAGCACACACACACACACACACACACACACACACACACTACAGAAAATTCACTCTTCACATTGTGAGAAACCACATGAATGAGTATTGTTAATCAGATACAAATAAAAGAAAAAGAGAAAAACACCTATGTATACCTAACAAAGTATAATCACCAAACAATAAGAGTCAAAGAATAATCACATAATAACCATTAAAGAGTACTCATTAAATAATAATCATCAAAGACTAATCATTAAATACTTATCATTAAAAAATAATCAAAGAGTAATCATTAGATAATAATTCTCAAATAACAATTAAATAATAATCATCAAATAATCATCAGAGCAATCGTGAAATACTGATCATCAAATAATAATAATCGAAAAATTATAATCAAATAATAATCATCAAGTAATAATCAATGAGTACTCATAGAAGTAATAATCAACAAATAATGATCAGATAATGCAGAGAATAGTCATGCAAAAGGGTAAGAGTGAAAACATGCACAATCATGGAATAAACTATAAGTTAAAAAAAAAGTGTAAAAGTGGGCAAGACTTTGAACTGACCATATTTTTAGACTTTAATATTTATTTTGGTTTAATATACAGAACATCTGCACAGTGTTTTATTAGACTGGGTGAGAGACAGTTTGGTCCAACTGCTTTTCTAAAATTATGCTTGCTAAATATTTTGTAAAACCATTCTCCTTATACACTGACAGTAATGATGACGACGATGATGAGGATGATGATGATGGCTAATCCCACTTGCTTCAGTCAAAAAAAAGGATGTCCAGTAGAACCTGCTGCTATCGGAAATTTGATTAATCCCAACTGCCTGAGCAGGAAAGACCAGTCTAGCTTGCTCCTTTAAAAAGGATGTCCAATCTCATATGCATAATTTGACTCATATAACCTACTCCACTGAATAATGGGATCAGACCCACCTGCCGCAGTAGACTACTGGATCAACCCCCCCATAATTCATTCTTTATTCTCCAGCATAAAGAATGAATTACCCCACATGATCCTACAGAAAAGTTTGACCAACCCCATCTGTTCTGTAAGAAGTTTGACCAGCCCTGCTTCCGCCTGCCGGAGTTTGACCCTGATCTCATCAGAGGCTGCAATTATTTTGTCCAATCGTCTCTGCTCCTGTGGAAAGTTCAACCAATTGTACCACATCTTCTAGAAAGTCTGACGTGTCCCACCTTTTCCTGCAAAAATTACAATATTGAAATCTGTCTGTGGTCTGACTTATTTTCAAATATAATTTTTAATGTGATAAATAGTATAATCCTTTTTGCATGACTCACTTTTAGTTTTCAAAGAGAGAGAGAGAGAGAGAGAGAGAGAGAGAGAGAGAGAGAGCAGTGAGGTGTAACAGAGATTTGCATTAACAGGACTGAATAGTTTGATTTCTCCCAGAATAGAGCAGAAACTTCAGCAGATGTTCAACTTCCTTCAGTTAAACTCATTGAAGCACAAAACACAGCACTGAATCTACAGCTAATCCCACTCTCTCAGCACACTGATCATCACTATTAACTCCAATAAAAGACAACAGACAACGTCCAAAACTCAGCTTTATTTCAGCAAAAACTACAGGAAGAGAAGCAGGACAGTGAAGAGAGTAAAGACAGAAATCTCAGCATCGTGTAGAACTGAAACTCTACTGTAGATGATCATAAGCAGCTCTGAGTTAAACTCTATCCACTAGTCTTCACACCGACTCTTTCTGAATATGACTGGATAAGAGACACCGTCATGTGAGACAGCACAGATAAACTCCTCCCCCTTTTCCCAGAGGTTTTTGCTGATGGTGAGGGTGCTGCTCCGAGTGTAACCGCTCTTCCTAAGTTCTTCTGGACTGGTCAGAACATTGTTCTTCGTCTCTGAGCCATCAACTGTCCAGCTCACCAGCGCCCCCTGTGGAGAGTAACCAGACAGCAGGCAGAGCAGCGAGACTGTATCATTGGACAGCTGACGAGAGGATGGGGGGAGCAAAGACACAGAGGGCTTCACCGTGGTCCCGGCTAGAAGCAAAAACACATTTAAAATTTATATATTGTGTAAATTCTGTACAATTTAATAGAAACAGAAATTAAAACACTACAAACATGTTCCAGCAGAAGGAGACCCTTTACCAGTTACTCTTTATATTGTGGAGAGGCTAGAACTTTAGTTGCTGACTCACAATCAGCAAATCTAATTGAATTTAGACTTCAAATGATATAAATAAATTGAATACATAATTTGCTTTTCTTTCAACCTCAACTGACTGCAACAAATCCAAGCGTAGCTGGGTATAGAAATGAACAGCAGCTTTCTTCTGCACGCCTATGAGACACTGAGCTGCTTTAGCAACACAATAAAATACAGTTTTAAAATAAATCATATACTTATTGAATAGCATGGCTTCTTGATTTTTATTGAAATTAATTATAAACAAAATTAATTAAAAACAAAAAACATTAGTATTCAGTTTTATTTTCTTTAAAAAAGGGCATCCACTTACTCTTCACTATGAGTCTGGAACCTCCACCAAAAGTCCACCACAGTGATACATTCTAATGAAACTGTTATACAAAAACCTCTGTCACACTGCAGTGCGCACACACACACACACACACACGCACACTTTGCATTGACAGTCCATGCTTCAGTGCTCTGTGAGTGTTTATATCCCTGTGACTTTAACACTTCATGACTGAGAGCTGCTGCTCAGCAACTTCACCCACAGCAACCATGACTCTGATCAGCGTCTTCATCTGCACACTGGCCCTCTGGACTCAAGGTGAGAGTTTAACATCTTTACCAACCCAGAGACTCACAGATTTTGTTTCATACTGCACTTATTTTACACCACTTTAAAGCATCACTTTTCAGGATCCAGAGGACAGGTAATTGTGACTCAGACTCCTTCAGTAAACACTGTTGTCCCAGGCGACACAGTCACCGTCCACTGTAGAACCAATCTCCAAGTGCATAGTGGTAATTACCTACACTGGTACCTGCAGAAAACTGGAGAAGCTCCTAAACTTCTGATCCGTCACGCTACTACCTTACACTCAGGAATTCCAGATCGTTTTAAAGGTAGTGGAGCTGACACTGACTTCACTCTGACCATCAGTGGAGTCCAGGCTGATGATGCAGGAGATTATTACTGTCTTAGCGACCTCCAGATCCGTGGTAGCTCAGTGTTCACACTGTGTTAGAGCGTTGTACAAAAACCTCAAGCAAATAAGCAGAAGCACGGATGCAGCTGGGACGGACTGCAGGCGCAGAGGGAGATGACACACACTGTAGATGAGAGAAAACACACACCACACTATTTCTCTACAAAGTCATATCCTTAAATTGGACTGCTTTGTTAAAAACGCATTCTCTCCTCCACCCTTTAACTTTGGATCATGACAAATCTATCAGACATCTCTAAATGGTTTAAAAATCTCAGTCCCAGAAGGACTGAGCTGTCCAAATGTCAGACTGAAGACACACCGCTTTCCAGTGAACATAACACAGATCTACATGAATGTTTTCTTCATTTGAAGAAGAATGAATCTGTGTTAATGCCCATGGTTTTGGAATGTAATGTCACAATACACATAGAGTTGTGATGCTCATGTGACAACCATATGGTGTATTGGTTTTGTTTAGAGTTCTACTAACAAACCCTTTAAATAGATAAATGTGTGTTTGTGAGTATACATTCCCGTGCAAAAGTATTCATACCCCTTGGACTTTTCCATTTTTGTCACGTTACAACCATAAACATGAATATATTTTATTGGGATTTTACTTGACAAAATTGCAGAGGGATTTTTGATATCTCAAACGGGTCAGTCATGATGATGCCTTAAACCTACTGTATGCCGAAAATGGTTAATAACTTTCTGTGTGACATTATATTGAGTAACATTACATTGAATGACATTATTGTGTGATGCTTTTCTCCAGCATCCAGGGCTTTTTGAAGGTCTTGACCAGTGTTGGGTTACAAAGTAACACGTTAGAGTACTTGGATTACTTTTTTGATGTAACGAGTAATCTAACGCATTAGGTCCGCCATTTAAGTACTCAGTTAT
>JAQMYG010000012.1:2996307-3006926 GCA_030014215.1 Clariallabes teugelsi
TGTCCATAGGCACGTTTGGCTGTTCTCACACCCCGGTTTAAGTTTGCTCTGGCGGATCTGAGGGCATCTTTGTCACCAGACTTGAAGGCATTGTTCCTTGCTCTCACAAGCTCACGTACCTCCCTAGTAAACCAGGGTTTTTCATTTGCTCTTGTGGTGATGTTTTTTATAATGGTTACGTCTTCCATGCATTTGGATATGTATCCCATCACAGACTCAGTGTATTCTGAGAGGTTTACCTGTTGGTTGGTGGTGGCAGCCTCCCTAAAAACAGTCCAATCTGTGCTCTCAAAACAGTCCTGGAGAGCTGAGGTAGCTCCCTCTGGCCATGTCCTGATTTGCTTTACAGAAGGCCTGCTCCTGGTTAACAATGGTCTGTATGCAGGAATTAGCCTGACAGAGAGATGGTCCGAGTTCCCTAGGTGGGGGTGGGGAACAGCTCTGTATGCTTGTTTGATGTTGATGTAGACCTGGTCAAGAGTGTTCTCTCCCCTGGTAGCAAAATTCACAAGTTTATGATAATGTGGTAGCACAGTCCTTAGTTTGGCCTGATTGAAATCGCCAGCGATTATGTAAACAGAGTCCGGGTTAAAGTTTTGTATTGAGCTCACAAACTGGTACAATGTGGCCAATGCATCCTTAGTGTTTGCACTGGGTGGAATATAGATAGCTGTGATGATGATAGCTGTAAATTCTCTGGGCAGGTAGAATGGTCTGCATTTAAGTGTTAAATATTCAATGTCCTCAGAACAGTGACTTGCAACAATTTCGGCATTTGTACACCAGTTGTTGTTGATAAAAATACAAATACCGCCTCCCCGAGATTTTCCACTGAGAGTATGACTCCTGTCCGCCCGGAATGTTGTTAGACCGTCCACCTGAATAGCATTGTCTGAAACATTACGGTTAAGCCATGTCTCTGTGAGGATGATGGCACTGCAGTCTCTCACCTCTCTTTGTGTGGTTAAGTCCAGTCTGAGGTAATCCATTTTGTTTTCCAGTGAACGGACGTTGGATAGAAGGATAGAAGGAAGTGCCGGTCTCTAAGGGTTAGCTTTTAGCCTGGCGCTAATACCCGCTCGCCGGCCCCGCTTCCTAGGTCTCGCACACCGCTTACGATGCATTTTATCTCGATTCGCGTGGGGGGAGTGTCCGCTGCTTTGCAGGCCCTTCAGTCCTCCCTGCGTAGAATTCTGAGCCCGTCAAGAGTTTCAATTTCCAATGCCCAGATAGTGTCTGGAAAAATATTTGAGTGAATGGAGTTTCGTAGTTTCGTAGTTTCGAGTAATGAGCTGCTGTCGTAGATTATTTTAGTGCTGATTGTCGCGGTACAGATGAAACATTTAACATAAAACGCACATCGCTATCGGGAGCTGAAGTGGGCGCTGCCAAGCAGGGTGCCACCATCTTGAGAATGAACCAGATTAAATTTCTTTATTGTTTATGTGTTGGCTGAGAAAGAGAGTTCTAGAACAACAACCTGAGCAAGTGTGTGTGAGGTGACTCTAATACTATAAATAAGTTTTTAGATTCACCAAACCTGTTTCCAGCACATCATACCCCAAATCTTCCAGAAAACCCAGGAGTAAAGAATGAAACTTTATAGAGAGTCCACATCATTAATCAAGCTTGTCTAAAACATCACCAACATCCACCAGACCCAACTCCCAGCACAGAAAGAGAACTGGCGACTTTTTCAAAGCAAGCTGAGAAGACATGACCATCACATCACACTGGATGAGATGGGGTCACTTGATGGCCGTGATGCTTCCCTCTGACCTGTTTGAGCACAGAGGGCAACTGTCTTCTGCTGCTGATGTCTGGTGAGGCTCAGTCCACAGCTCAAAAGCTTTTTTTCTGACAATATGGTTGAGATTCAGGGAATTCAGGGAAATTAAAAATGGCAATCAAAGTAGCTCTCTCTTTGCATTTACTCAGCAGCCTCAAGACTCCGGCCACAGGTGACTTACACTACCATTCAAAATTTTGGACACAACTTCTAATTCCATGATTATTCCTGACTTTTAATTTCTTTCTACACTGTAAACCAATGCTGATGTCGTCCAAAATGCACAATAATATCCTTTGAACAGTTGACATTAAGACATGTCTGCTAATCATGATCTGTAAAGCTTCATAACAGCTCTAGTCTGAGGTGCTGATTGTTAATTGGTGATTTCTGAGGCTGGTGACTCTAAATGAACATCTCCTCTGTGGCAGAGGTAACATTTTGGTCTTGATTTCCTGGGAAGTTCTTCATGAGAACCAGTTACATCGTGGAGTTTGATGGGTTTTACAAACGCACTTGACAATACTGTTCTTGCAAAAACTGTTCCAGAACAGCTGACCTTCATGTCTTAAAATAACAACTATCCAAAGTTTTGACTGGTACTGTATGCCTGAGAAATGTCAACTGGTGGATCCACAGCCCACACCAATAGCACCATGGCACCTGTTACTATTGATAGAGATAGCATGGAACTGACACAACTGACATAACCGACATGGACCTCATCGGGCCATTAAAACAAACTGCACAAGAGCACTGGTTTGAGCTGTTACTAGTGGTTTATGCGACACGATATCCAGAAGAAGTACCTCTACCCACCATTTCTGCACGCAGTGTAGTGGAGGCACTTTTCCACATTATCTTGAGTCAGAATCCTAAACGAGATTCTGAATGATCAAAGCACTACTATTGCCATGTACTGTATATTTTATATTGCTATGTGAACTGTATATGATTTGCTGGGGATTTAATTGATTAGTACTAGTGTTTACCGTTCTCATACAGAGAAGTTTGTTCAAGATGATGCTTGGAATTGGGATAACCCCTGTTTTTCTCAGTACATGAGGACCCACAAGCCTCCATGGGGTTTTTAATACAGTGGAACCTTGGATTGTGAGTAACTTGGTCTGCGAGCAATATTTTGAGAAATGTATTAACTTAATAATCGAGCGAGGTCTTCATATATGCGAGTAGTACGCGTGCACTTTTTCTGCCGATTGCCATGTGACCACAACTGAGCCAATGGCTCTTCTCTCTCACGATTATGGGTAAATTGTCTCCCATGCTCAGTCTCAGTTTGCATGCATCACTCAATGAGTCAACATCTGTGCACGAGTGTACTTTTTATTATAGTACTGTGACCACGTATGTGTGCACGTTAAGCAAAATGAAATGTCATTAGAGAGATTCCTTCTTAAAGATCCAGAGTCTCTCTGTGTCAGAGAGCAGTGATTCCGTTAGTGTGTGTGTACGCACGAGTGTCATTAGAGAGGTTCCTTGTTAGAAGTTTCCCGACAAAGCAGTGTTTCCGGTAGTGTGTGTGTGTGTGTGTGTGTTTTGTGTTTCTCTTATTTGAGAGGAGGGAGGAAGCTACTGTGTAAGGAGTCGACCTACACAGTAGCCCCCTCCCTCCTCTCGTCTTACTTCAGCATCGCATGTGCTCATGCACGCGCAAACACACACACACACACACACACACACACACGCATACATGCACAAATATACACATTAATGGAAACACTGAATCTTCAGGATTCTTTTCAAAGGTAAAGTGCAGGTTCAATTGTTTTTTTTTTTACTTAAAATTTATTTTTTATTAATTTCAAATTAATATTTTTGAGTTGTGGAACAAATCATCTGAGTTTCCCTTATTTCTTATGGGGAAATTAATTTTGATATACAAATGTTTTGATATACTAGCACACTTCCGGAATCAATTATGCTCGCAATCCAAGATTTAACTGCATTTAAATCAAGTATTGCAGGGGAATTTGCTTTAGGTGAAAGAATGTCAGTCCAGGCTGTGAGAATTCACAATAGTGCATACTGTAAGTGCTCGTTTTATGTTAAGCTCCAAATTGCTCTAATTTTATTCTAATTTGGATGGAATTCAAAGCACCAAAAAATAATTCAGAAATATGAAAGACATTTATTTTCTATCAGGGGATTGATATTATGGCGGCTCTGCTTATAACACCTTTTCTTGTGTCTGAGTAAAGAGGAAATATGAATATGTTCTTTGGTCAGACAGTAGAAGCCTTCTATCAGAGTTTAACATCTTTAACAACACTTTGTTTCATACTCGTCCTACACCACTTTAAAGCAAATTTGTGTTTCTTTTCAGGATCCAGAGGTCAGGTCATTGTGACTCAGACTCCTTCAGAGCAAACTGTTGCTCCAGGAAACACAGTCACCATCAACTGTAGAACCAATCTTAAAGTGTACAATGGTAATTACCTACACTGGTACCTGCAGAAAACTGGAGAAGCTCCTAAACTTCTGATCCGTTACGCTACTACCTTACACTCCGGAATTCCAGATCGTTTTAAAGGTAGTGGAGCTGACACTGACTTCACTCTGACCATCAGTGGAGTCCAGGCTGATGATGCAGGAGATTATTACTGTCTTAGCGACCTCCAGATCAGTGGTAGCTCAGTGTTCACACTGTGTTAGAGCGTTGTACAAAAACCTCAAGCAAATAAGGAGAAGCACTGATGCAGCTGGGACGGACTGCAGGTGCAGAGGGAGATGATGCACACTGTAGATGAGAGAAAACACACACCACACTTTTACTCTTTCTCTACAAAGTCATATCCTTAAATTGGACTGGCTTTCGTATTATGCTTTGCTAGAAACTCATTCTCTCCTCCATCCTTTACCAGACAGTCATGCTTGGATCTTGGCAAATCTATCAGACATCTCTTAATGGTTTAAAAATCTAAATCCCAGCAAGACTGAGCTGTCCACACAGTGGTCTTTAATGTCAGACTGAAGATACACCTCTTCACCTCTTTTCTACATAGATGTTTTCTTTGTTTGAAGAAGAATGAATATCATGTACGCCACATGGCTTGCCACAAACTGAAAACTCTCAACAATGGCTTTCTTTGTGCCACTCTTCCATAAAGGCCAGATTTGTGGAGTGCACAACAAATACAGTTGTTGTCCTGTGGACAGATTCTCCCACCTGAGCTGTGGATTTCTGCAGCTCCTCCAGAGTTCCCATGGGCCTCTTGGCTGCTTCTCTGATTAATGCTGTCCTTGCCCAGCCTGTCAGTTTAGGTGGACTGCCATGTCTTGGTTGGTTTGCAGTTGTGCTATATTCTTTACATTTCAAGATGATGGATTTAACAGTGCTCCATGAAATGTTTAAAGCTTGGGGTATTTAATTTTTATAACTTATAACCTAACCCTGATTTAAACTTTTTTTTTTACCCCTGACCTGTCTGGGGTGTCCGTTGGCCTTCATGATGATGTTTGTTCACTAATGTTCTCTAACAAACCTCTGAGGGCTTCACAGAACAGTTGAGATAATCTACTGAGATTAAATTACACACATATGGACTCTATTTACCAATTGGTTCCACTGGATTTTAGTTCGGGTTATGAGATCAAAGGGGGCTGAATACAAATGCATGGCACACTTTTCAGATTTTTATTTAAAATGGAATTTTGAAAATCATTTTCAAATCGCAATCATGTGCCACTTTGTGTTGGTCTATCACATAAAAATCACAATAAAATACATTTACATGAGACAAAAAATAAATAAGTAAAAATAATACATATACATGAGCAAACATGCGCAGAAAATATTAAGAGCACTCACATTTTTATTTGTTACATTATCAGTGCATTCTAAATGATGTTTTCATATTGTATTGGATTCCATTCCCTGTATGCTGATAAATGTTTTCAGTGTATGTGGGAGCATGTTATCAGGGACACTGATCAGCCATATAATATTAACACCAAATTACATTAACGCAAACATTGATTATCAATTAAATATCAATAAACTGGTGCCAGGATCATGTACACTTAAGGCTTATCTATACCCACAGAAAAGCCATTGCGACCCAAAAGAGACACCATCAGAGGCAGTGCAGAGCCACGCCCCAAGGAGCAGTTAATGTTTTTAAATGGCTGGTTGGTCTATTAATACCAAAACTCTAGAATGCAAAATATGCCTCTTCTAGGAAAAGAATCCCTCACAGAAGGTAATATTGTAATTAAATATTTTTGTGTACATATAATATATGTTTGCATATAAATTTTGATCAAATTCATTCATTCACTAGTCAACCCTGTGAGGATGTCAGGTAGTCAGAGTGGTGGATAAACAGCACAACAGAAAAAAATGGCAGCAGATGGTCACAAAAAGCATGAAAATTGGTATTTCAAATTTGGTGAATGCAGATCTGAGATCCAAGTCAGACACAGGTGTGGCTAATTGTCCTTGATTATGATTAATCAGTTAGGATATTAACCTCTGGCGGCTTCGCACCTCCAGGGCCTGGGTTAGGTTCTTGCCTCGGGTCTGTGTGCATTGAGTTTGCATGTTCTCCCTGTGCTTGGTGGGTTTCTTCCAAGTACTCCGGTTTCCTCCCACAGTCCAAAGACCTGCAGATTAGGCCAATTGGCATTCCCAAATTGCCTGCAATTTTTGAATTAATGCATGTATGTGTGTGCCATGCAGTGGATTGTTGTACCCTAAGTCTCCTGAGATAGGCTCCAGTCCCCAGCGACCCTGTACAGGATAAAGTGGTGAGTGAGTAAGTGAGTGATGTTAACCTGTAGAGCTGATGTCTCAGCATCTCTGGTTACTCTCTGCCTCCCTCTGGTGTTAGTGCAAGGCCCATCACCCTGCACAAACTCACAAAAGAAATACTGAAACACTCATCTCACTTACTCATCTTCTATACTGCTTTATCCTGTATTCAGGGTTGTGGGAGGCCTGAACATATCCCAGGAGACTTAACGTCTCCTTAATGTCACTAACGAAATGTTTGATGTCTGAAATATAATGACAATAAAACATGGAATCCTTTACCCCATTGACCGTGATGTGTAACTTTAATATTTTACTGTAAGTGCTGTACTCTGCCTTCTCATTATAGGCACACAAGGAGGAATACATGGTTAATGTTGGGCTGCTCTGTTTCATATGTTTGAGGTTTACATTTCATCTAAGAATTTGGGTTAGTATGTGTTTTTATGGTTTGCTATAGCTGTGTTTTCTTTCTTTCTTTTTTTTTTTAATTCTCCATCTCTTTATTATCCTCCACATTTCTGCCTGACATCAACTTGCATTCCTTTTTATTATTATAAGTTGATTGGCCTCCACACTTCATAGCTCCTTGAATTGTTTAAATATGCATAATAATTTGCATCTATTATGCATCTACTGTAAGTAATCTATTATTGGCTTAAGATTCATTCAGGTGATTGAAATGACTTCAGAAATGACTACAGTACTTCTAAAGGATTAAATAAAATGAAAAAAAAAAAGGATTTATTAGCCTTAATGAAAAAAATGACAAACTATATTAATATATATATATAGACATGTAGAGAGATAAGGTCTAGTCTAATCATTTAATAATAATAAAATAATATTTTGGTCAAAATATCAATCATTAGAACCAGTGCTTTATATTAATAATAAATGCTCTGCTGAAAAATCACAGATTTCCTTAATCTGATCAGTGAAAATAAACCAGTTCAGTCTTTTCTATTCTGAACGGAGTCTCTTCCTGCCTGCCAGGCTTGATGGAGGATCACTGCCTGCCGCAACTGTAGCCAAGAGAAAGGAAAGAAATGCTAAAGCAACACCAAACATCAGGCCTCGCTCAATCTCACTCGCGCCACCTACAGAGAGAGAGAGAGAGAGAGAGAGACTTATAGGATTATGATGCAAAATGTTTTTTCCACTTTTATTACATTAGTGCATTTATTTTATCTAAGATACTAAGATGATTTCCCCCCCCTGGTTTCTACATCTTTTGTTCATGGTTTCATCTTCAAACATGTAGCCAGACTTAACAGAGCAATAAAAGGACTGTAGTTCAATAGACATGTGTACTAAAGGCTAATGTTAGGATGTTGACTAGTGTACTGTAGTAAGAAACCCCTAAATAAACTTGAGTGTTTCAGGTGAAAATGTTTCAGTCTAGATGGAGCTGGTTCAACAGTCAGCTGCATAAAGCCTAGTCCCCACCTCCCCAAATTTATCTACAAATTTAATTGAATTCACTAATCCTAATGAGACTTACTGTAGGTAGTCTGTGCTTTTTATTAAATGAATCAGTTACATCTGCTGTAGGACTGTTGTTTTTTCTGTAAACCTATCTGTGGATCGTTCGTGGGAATTCGTGTCAATCAATTTTCAGGCTGCATGCTTACAATCAAGCTTATATAGTAAGTCCTTAAATATTATATGTTGTTTATTTTAGTAGTGTAATGGGTTCGACCCTTTTTGCACGGGCAGCATCATAAAGCACGGACACGAGGCGAGGTCTTACGGGGGGAAAAGGGTAGATTATTTAGGAAAATGGGTAAGGAAAGGGTTAAAGGAGGGAGGATGGAAAGAAAGGGAAGGAAAGAATGTGCACGTGCAGGTCTGGTGGACAGTGCGACAGCAGCTCCTGCCTCCGTCTGCTTGCACTGACTCTCCAGGGTCACCATAATCCGGCTCCATTATGAGAGTGTTGAAGAGCCACGAGAGCTCCGGCATTCAGCTCTATGCTGTCCTCGTCGCAACGATCAAAGGCGTACTCACCTCTTTGAAGTCCCTGGGGCACATTTCATTGCCCCGCTTGCATGCCGCTCTTCCGCGTTGTTGCCCGGGTGTCGCACTCACACTGCGTGTAAAGTCCTAAGCAACCCAACAGACCCCGAGCTACACTCCCCGCTGTGTTTTATAGCGCGGGGAGGAGCCCGGGATCATTAACAGTGATAGGTCACCAGCCATGCCTAATTCCGCAGCCCTGCTCCTTCGCACATCGGCAGATAGAGGAGGCCGCCTATCTAGTGAGCGAGGCGCGATATTGATTTGGGCGCACGGCCATCACAGGCGCAAGCTGTGACAAGTAGCTATTATGCTAAGTAGCTGTTAAATGTCATTAACTGAAATGTCATTTAGAGCAAAATGAAGCCTTGAAATATCCACACCGCAAGTCAGATATTTTTGCTGTAACTATTAAAGAAAATAATGCTTTCCATAGGTAAACCAATTTCTTTTTGTTTTTTCCATGGGCTTTGTCCCTGTTATACTAAGGGCTGCTACATCAGATCATTTGATCCACAAGATCTGGCCCAGGTTTTGCTCCAGATGCCCTTAATGTTGCAACCTTCCTATTTTCCAAACGGGATTAGGACTGGCACTGCATGCATTGGCTGGGTTGTATGGGGTGTAGGGTTAAGGGTCTTCACCACAGACCTGTGGTGATCTGGCAGTGACAGACTCAAACCCCCAACCCTCCAATCAGTAACCCAGAGCCTCAACCACCGGAGCCAAACTGATTTATTTTTATTACCGTTTTTAGTAAATTTTGGAAAGGAAAAAATAATGCAAATTTCAGGCAGTGTGATGGCCACCAAAGCAGGCCTCAAATTTGTTCTGGTCATCCCTGACCCGCTAGATCTATCCAGAGTAATGCAAAACTACTGGGACCTGAAAGAGAACATTAAAAGCAGAGGGCCCAGACCTTAAGCCAGCTGTTGGATTGTAGGATTAGCTTATTCCTACTCACCACTCCCCTGATGGGTAGGTTGTTCTTACTGTCTTAGCCAGAGCATCAAGCTATGGAGGAGTATATTAAGAAGGTACTGTTATGAGGCCTTATACTGATTATCATGTCCTTCAGTTGAACTCACCATTCAAGTGTTTAAGTGGCTATGGTTATTACTGAGTTTGATCTATGCAGCGCATAAATCATAAACCCCATCAGGTCAGGGGATAAGTGGAAGAACCAGTATACGTTCATATATTTGGATGACATGACATCCATGTGGACTAGGTCCTTCAGCTTCATTTGCAAAATCATATTTTCTTGTAACTGGAGACACATTTCAATGCCATTACAAATTGCTTCCTAGGTTTTGTGGTCGTCCACGAGTGCATTCACATAAGTCCGGTACAAAGGTTCACTAACTTTTTCTGGGATTTATCCAAAATTTTAGCATTTTGCCCATAATCCCCACCCCTTGAATTGTAGCTCTTGTTTGCAGGGGGTTTGGAAGAGGAGATCCAAAGCGTATTCAAGGGAAGCCAGACCCAGGCAATGGTCGAACAGAGAAATTCTATGTTCCTTTAAGGATGTGACACCAAGACCTCTTCTAGGGGCATAGCACCCCTTAGAGTTTTTTGAGCCAGTGCCTTGTGGTGGCCAAGGATTGACAAGAATGTCTAAGCATATGTGGCAAGTTTATCATTAGAATAAACAACCCCACACAATCCCAGCTGGGCTGCTTTACCCTCTGTTCATACGCTTTGCCCATGGTCCAGTCTATATTTGGATCTCATCACAGACCTACCACCTTTGTCAAGTCTGTCATCAGGAGTCTAATAGTCAGAATGAGCGGGAGAATCCTCTGCTCTCCCCTCTTTCCAGTAGTGCATACTGTACCACCACTGTATCTGGCCTACCAAACTGGCCCACATTCAACCATGCATATAAAAAAGAATATTAATTAATTCATATCAATTATAATATTTTCTCACCTTTTAATGGAAAGATGATCAGATTGGACACAGGAGAATGCTTACAGTAGTAAATGCCTGAGTCTGAAACAGAGGCATTACTTATCATGAGTGATGAATTAGATA
>JAQMYG010000012.1:3134614-3152904 GCA_030014215.1 Clariallabes teugelsi
GGAGACGGATGGACAGATGGGTAGGGAGACGGATGGACAGATGGGTAGGGAGACGGATGGACAGATGGGTAGGGAGAGGTATGGACAGATGGATAGGGAGACGGATGGACAGATGGGCAATAGAATGGATAGGAAGACAGATGGACAGATGGGTAGGAAGACGGATGGACAGATGGATAGGAAGATGGATGGACAGATGGGTAGGAAGACGGATGGACAGATGGGTAGAAGAATAGGTAGGTAGGGAGACGGATGGACAGATGGGTAGGGAGACGGATGTACAGATGGGCAATAGAATGGATAGGGAGACGGATGGACAGATGGATAGGGACACGGATGGACAGATGGATAGACCGAGAGGGATGGATGAATGGATAGGGAGACATTGATAGATGGATGGAGAAATGGGTAGGTGGACGGATAGACAGATGGATAGATTAAAGGATGGTCAGGTGCATAGAGAGAGAGAACACCACACACTCCTCAGTCAGGTGCAGCGTGTCTTGGTGTGTCTTGGTGTATTGATGTGTATTAAGGTGTGTGAAGGTGTGTGATGTTTCTCCTGACGTTCCTCTGGTGTTCTCCTCCTCTCAGACCCTCATCACAGAGACATGTACCTGAACACCAGCGATTACCTCGCACTGCTGAACAACGAGCGGCCGCACCCCGATTCCTTGGGTAAACACACACACACACACACACAAACACACACACTCTGAAGTTGTTGAATTTACTCAGGAGTATGTTTGTTTTGCGCTGCAGTGTGGAAGCAGAACTTCCTGCGCATTAAGAAGCTGGTGCTGATCGGCGGACCGGACGACGGCGTCATCACTCCGTGGCAATCCAGGTGACTCCGCCCCCTTTTGTCTTCGCACTTGAACGATTAAGAGCTGAACCACTTTCGCACGTCAGTGCCGTTACTACGGTAACACGATATCGTTATTATTCCTCTCTCGTTACAGCCAGTTTGGTTTCTATGACGACAACGAGACGGTGGTGGAGATGAAATATCAGGAGGTGTGGTGTAGCTTAATTATTTACTGTCTGTCACTGTGGGGTGTTTACGCAGGGGGTGATGATGATGATGATGGTGTGTGTGTTGCAGGTGTTTCTGAGGGACGCGTTCGGGCTGAAGTCTCTGTACGCAAGAGGAGACCTGGAGCTGTGTTCAGTGGCCGGAGTCGAGCACATCTTCTGGCACTCCAACGAGACTGTGTACAAGCGCTGCATCGACCAGTGGCTCACATAAACACACACACACGCACACACACACACACACACACTCACACTCAGATAGAACTGTTTTTACACACACTGTTTTTATCAGCTCCTTTACTACAAACAAATGATCATCAGCTGCGTTTGTTCCAGTTCAGTGTTGCTCCGAGTCACTGCAGCACTTTCTCTCTTTTACCTGCTTGTGTGTGTGGGTGTGTGTCTGCTTTTCATGACTCACACGGTTAATCTCTCAGGCCCTCTCAGCTTATACAAATACACACACACACACACACACACACACACACACACACACACACACACACACACGTAGCGTGTAAATTAGTTTTATTCGTCATTTGTATACTCGCAAAAAGCACAACTCAATGCAAATCAGTGCCTCAAAGACATTTCTGATCCTTTACAAAAGAGGGGGGGGGGGAAAGTGGGCGGGGTTTTAACTTGTACATCCTGTTTTCGGATTAATAGGGGCGGGGCTTAAGATACATCATAATCATGCGCTTGATTGATGATGATAATGACTTCATTGCTCATTATACCGCTTAGCCTAAAAACGTCGCACCATCAGCTAAGCTATTCGAACACGGTCGAGTTAAGCATGAGCCCCGCCCCCAGTTTGACCTTCCTGTCCGTCACGTGAGTTACATTTATTTATTTATTTATTTTTTTAAAGCCTCGATTTTAAACCCTATACGCGTCCTTTTTCATTTTATTTATCGTTAAAGAAGCAAAATGCGAATCTCAAATGTTGCATATTGCTTCTTTAATCTCCTGCACCATACTGGAATTATGTGTATCATAATCCGGGTGCGATAAGAGTCTCGTATTTGTTTACTATGTAGCAGGTTTATCCTTTAACCGTGGGTATTGGATTGACATCGTGTAAAACCCAGTGTGTTTAAATCTGTCGCTATCTGTTTTTAAAGCAGCAATAAGTAAAATTGTGCCACGATGAGAGAAACATTTGGATCCAAAAAATCTTGCATAGAATTGGTGCAGGTCCATATAAATCCTAATGTTTTACAAAAATCATACTAGAGTGTTGCATATTTCTTCCTTTACTCCACGGAAACAAAGAGGAATTATAGGAAATGTAGTCCGATTACAGTATGAGAGGTCGCCTTACATTTGTACATATTTTATCCTTTAACTGTGTTTTATTAGACTTCCTGTAGCTTAAAGACTGAGTGAGAAAAATAAGACTATACACATAGATTCTCAGGTTTGCCTACCAGTTTTAAATCTTTGTCTATTTGTTTTAGAATTAAAGCGGCGGTTAGTAAAATCGACAACTATTTATAGAACCTGGCAGTTGTAAGTGTAGTTTGTTAGATGATAATAGGTTGATTCCTTCATTATTACAGTGCTCTACAAAGCCATGTAGCGCTACTAAATGTCGCTTATTGCTCCTTTAACAGCACGCAAAAGGGAATGCGTCGGTAATATTTTAGCAAGTTTCATGTTGTGGATTGATGTGTGATTATAATATAGCAGACTGTGATTTTATCTTTTCTAACCAAAAAGAAATTTTAATCATGGGATTGTTTCCGTTAAGAAATACTTTAAACTCATCCAAAATATAAGCAGCCAGTGTTCACACCCACAGTGAAGCATCACCGATAGCTAGCAATTACAGCGAAAGGAGGCCGAGCATCAGTTGGTGATGCAAAGTGGGTGGGGCCACTGAAGCAAAAAAAAATTAAGTTGTTTTTTTCATGGAAAGGCATTTGAGGTTTTTTGCTTTTACTCCTCTCAAATGTACAGCACATATCTGTACTTTTATTTCACAAACAGCGGTGTGTATTATTTAAAGCGGGGAATTTTGCCGCCTACTGACTGTTGAATGCATAATTGTGTGAATCGCCTTTTCTTTAAGACACGTCTGATAACGTAACAGCTGAAGAAGAGGAGCTGGTTGTAGATAGTGAAAAAAAACAGGAGAGAGAGAAAGAGAGAAAGAAAGAGTTACCGAGAGCTAATACAAGTACCTGTACTTTTGGTACTTGAGTAAAGTTAAAAACGAATGCTTCTGTGCTTTTACTCAAGTACACAAGTAAATGAAGGACTTCTACTTTTACTTAAGTCATTTTTTCCCCCTAGGAAATTCCTACTTTTACTCCCAGGATTTGTATACTTTACCCAGCTTTAAGGATTTGTAGCTAGCTGTCCAATTAGGACAATATTCTTAAATTGATAGTGTTACCATAGCAACTGAAGATGAAAGTTGGCAAAAATGGCTGCTGGTTTGAAGGCAGGGTCTCAGGAATATGAACGCTGGCTCGCGCCTCTTTCTAAATTGAACAATTTCATACTGCAAACAATATTGTTACGCATGATCACAGTATATCGTACATCAGGAGTGTTATCAGCACATGTCAGTCAGTATTCTGGGAGGGTTGCGTCAGGAAGGGCATCCGGCGTAAAACCTGTGCCAAGTTGTTGTGCGGACTGGATATTCCACTGTGGCGACCCCTTGTCGGGAGCAGCCGAAAGACCAACAACAACATCAACTCTTTAGACTGCATGATGAAAATAAAGGGAAGGTATGATAGATAGATAGATAGATAGATAGATACTCTATTGCAGACAATGTAGGGGGACAAAAGGTCATATTTCATGTATGTCAGACATTTCAAATCTTAATATTTAATATCATGAAAACTGGTTCATATTTTATCATGGTTATTTAGGATGTAATATAAAACAACAAGGTGCTAAGTAAGAACCCTAGGACAGCCCTTCCCAAACTCATCAAGGCTGTGGGACAAGTTTAAATGTGAAAATCTTCACCCATCTCAACTTTTAATCACAAGACTAAGATATGTGGAGAGTATTATTTAAAATCCCTTTGTCTTTGTTTTATTCGTTCTCATTACTTTTTTTTATGTAAATACTTAATTGGAAATGTTTTATGAACATTTTAAATATAATTGCACAAGTGAAAATTAAAAACAAAAACAATTCTTTTTAATTTGTTTGTTATTAATGATGTCTCTTGGCCCACCTGCAGTACCCTTAAGGCCCAATAGAGGGCCCACACTTTGGGAAACACTGTCCTAGGAAGACTGCTGGCCTCTGACTGGATTTAATCAGTGCCTCAAAGTTGACCTATGGTGCCTTGCATATGTATTTGCCCTTGAACTTTTTCACATTTTTTTTTGTTTCAAAAGCTGGAACCTACTGTAAATAGGCGTAATTGGGGATTTAGTGCCATGAAACTGCATAAAGTAGCCCCCTCTAAGGCTCCTTTTTCAAGATTTAAGATGGGTGTCACAAACTGTCAGTTGCTTGTAATAATCCCACCTGAAGACCATAAAATAAGCGGTTCTTTGTTCTGCCCAGCAAAGTATTGGTGCTGCCATGGAACTGGTTTTCCTGTCTGAGTGCCGGTGCTTTGGCTGTCTGAAAACAAAGAGCTAGGTCAAAATTGGGCACCGTGTTCGGAATAGCTTCGAAAAACTCAAAGATTTGTCATTAATTAGGGCTACATTTAATAGAAACTCAACAGTGTTCATTTCCCCAAGAGCATCATCACCTCAGTGAAGCATGATGGTGTTAGCATTATGTTCCTTCAATGCTGTTCATCAGCAGGGACTGAGGAAGTGTTCAAAGACAGTTGATGACAATCCCAGAATCTTCCTTTAGGACAAAGATCTGAAGTTGAATCAAAGCCCTGACACCTTTGGTCTGGTTCAGAATCTGTTCTAAAAGTTAGACAATTGCTGAGAATGTGCAAAAACATCAGGATCCAGATGTTCAATGCTGATGGAGACCTAGACCCAGGTGTAATTGCAGTGAAAGGGCACAATGTGACGACCCAAGCGGGGGTGAATACTTATGCAAGGCACTGTATTAAGAATAAGGGCTGATGATATTCTGACATTTTATCATGATGTATCGTATAACCATTAGTTGACACATACCTCACTCATCACAACGTGTCAAAGCCTCGAGAGGAGGACGATCTGAAAAACTTCAGCCAAACTTGACTTGGGTTAGCTCACCTGATGCTAGCGTCTCTTCTTAAGATCTACATTAGCCTTGAACCATCTTCACACACCAAGAGTTCCCAGTTCCAGTGATGTTTAATCAGTGTCTGGGATGCGTCAGGTTTTTAACAGCGCAGTCATGTTAGGGGGTTTTAGCATTGTTTAGTGAATGAGTGCCAACATGGCAGTATTGTATGTCTGGTTTGTTACTTTGTCCTGTTTGTCTCCAATGAACTCCTGTGGAACTCATATATTTAGATTTTATTAAGGACTAAGTGAAAAGAGGGGAAAAGGGATTTATTTATTTTTTTCTGCCTGATCTTATTGCTAAATGCACTAAACTGTAATGTTCCGTTCTTAAATCCTTAAAAAATGTATTAATTTAACAGTTGTCTGAAGATAATTAACCAGTCAATAACAGTTTTTATAAAAAGTGTGGAGTTTTTGGGTATGGAGACATTTTAATGTAGCAAATTTAACATGTGCCCTGAATATTGTTATTGCTAATTTATTCTAATAAAGTTTTAGATTAATTGGTCTCGTGTACGTTATTGGAAACTTTTATTTGCAGTTTTATTTACAGAGTGACTTTACAGACATCAGTGGCACACTTGATCGACTTCTCGACGCTCTGCCATGGACTGCGAGGAGCCCTGGCGCGGTCGATCCGAGGACCTCATAAAAACGGTAGAGACAGGCTAGTGGACATCACCTCAGGTCACCTAAGGGCAGAAGGAAAAAGCATGCATCTAACTTTATTCAACTAGTAAAATCACTCACGCTACAAAATGCCACAGAATAAACCACAGATAATTCATACCACTGTGAATATGTACAGTTCTTCAGGTATATGTTAATCTTCTGTTCTGTGTGAAATCTTTAAAAACAACATATAACCAGTCTACACTGGTCGTAATGTAAGATCATGTGGGACAGGACCAGAGCAACAATCACAGCAAAAGTCAAAACACAGAAGAGAACCGAACACTGTGTAGTCAGGCAAATCAGTCTACAACTGGTGGATACAGTGTGAGGATTTTTACTACAAAACTTAATGTAAACAAAATGAGGAGCAAATCTAATTAATAATACACACATACATGCTGTAGACAACTTTTACAAAATTTATTTCTAACAGCTTATATACATAGATATGCTATGGAATGAGAAAATTATGTACAAGGAGTGGTGTTCGAGTCAAACCGGGACTTGCAGTGTTTTTTGTTTGTTTGTTTTTTTGTTTTTTACAGTGTCTTGTAAGTTTTTTGTGAATGAGGGCAAAACATACATAAAGAACAACCCCCATATGCACACACACGTCCCTTATTTCTGTTCCACAGATTTGGCAAACCTACTGTGAATAGGTGAATTAACTGTAAAATAAGTGGAATTTGTTTATTATTAAAAACACTTTAGTTAATTATGGTTCATTTTACATAACTTAATTTAACTAAATAAGAGCATAACATATCGTAAAACTACAGTATATATAGGTTGTAGTCATGGCCTATCGTCAAACAATCACCCAAAAAAACTACAATTCCCGATAAAATAAATCAGACCGGAAGTTGAAAACGTGCGCTTCCGGTGTGCAACCGGATGTTGGTCGTGCACGCGCGGCGCAGGCCCTTTTCTCTCTGAGCGCAGTGCCAGTGTGGACTTCAGACACGCGTGAGTAAGAAATAACCGATTAATTTCACCCCTAAAACCTTCCGAAACGTAGATTTTTTGCATCGTACAGGTTTGTAAAGGTGTTTAAAGCGAACCGGGTCGCTCCAGAGACAGTATTTAGATACGGAATCGTTTTAAAAGTGTTAAAAATGAGACCGAGTTTAGCTTCAGCACGCGCCCGGGCGGCCATTAGCATCTGCCGGAGTTAAAACAGGACGTTGTACCGTATGAGGGCGGGTTAAACTCATCGTTAGTTTTTTTTTTAAATCATATTTTGAATAAATGTATGTTTAAGTGTGTATTAGTGTTATAATTGGCTGTGTTTTGTGTTTAAATGGTTTTATTATCCGTCCCTGAGGGGGTTTAGTCTCGCGGCCTCGGCTAGCATGTCGGTGTGGCGCGAGCGCAGATTAGCATGGAAGGAGGTTTATTTTATGACATTTTTATTTGTATTAGTATTTTTTTTTTATTATTATTTATTGGGTTTAATTTGGTGACTATGTTGTCCTTTGTAGGCTTTCCCACAGCTGAGATTAATTAGCTCAACATCTGTATAATGTGTCATGGCAATGTAAAGAAAATAAAAATGAATAAATTCAGACATTTAGTTTATTTCTCTGTTAAACTGAGATATTAGTGGATAATAAAAGGAAAATAAATTATAATCGTCAGTTATGTTTGTCTTTCTCCTGTGCAGAATAATCTTGCGTTATTTCTATAGGTATGTTTATAATTAAGAGAGGTTCAGATCCAAATTCAGTCATTACTCATTTTTTATTAGTTTAATTAATATTTCCTGTAATTCATCAAACACAGCTTTAAATTCTACTTTGATAAGTTTTCCTTATTATGTCAGTGATTTAAAAACTCGCTGTGTGTTGTACATATTCGATTAATATTGAAATTCTTGTCTAAGTATCATGACTTTATACATATCCTAATTCGATAGTAAGTTTTTCCCCAATTTTGCGACATTTGTAAACCTTAAAAAAAGTTTAAGTGAATGCAGGTTTGCAGTCCTTATAAAATGTATATGTATATATATATTTTTTAACTTAACCCAATACACACAATTCAAACTAACTTGTACAATACAAGAGTTTAACATTTAACTTGAAGTTAAATTAAACTGGTTTCTGGTTTCCAGAATGGCAGACTGGGAGACTGCGCCGGCTGTGGCCGAGACGCCCGAGATCAAGCTGTTCGGCAAATGGAGCACTGATGACGTGCAGATCAACGACATCTCCCTTCAGGTGAGGTTTCTCAACCTGAACGACGCTCAGGAGCGAGGCTAGAGTCACATCTCGACATGTTCAGTTGTCCCGGTGTGCTATAGCACTCGTAGATTAATCTCATTCTCTCTGCTTATTCATTGGCTGCTGCTCTTCTCCATCGCTCGGCCAATCACCAGCTCAGAGACACTCCTGATTCGTTTGTGCGTGCGCGGGCACTCGGCTGTGAACGAGGGCCGTTTTTAATGATGTGGTGTTTTGTTTCAGGACTACATTGCCGTGAAGGAGAAGTATGCCAAGTACCTTCCTCACTCCGGAGGGCGCTACGCCGCCAAGCGCTTCCGTAAGGCTCAGTGCCCTATTGTGGAGCGTCTCACCAACTCCATGATGATGCACGGACGCAACAACGGCAAGAAGCTGATGACTGTGCGCATCGTTAAACACGCCTTCGAGATCATCCACCTGCTCACTGGAGAGGTACGAACAAACACCTGAGCGAAATTCTTTAAAATTAAAAAGTCTAACCTAGACCTGATCCTCTTCCGCATTGTAAGCGAGGCTAGAGTCACATCTCGACACGCTCGGTTGTCCCGGTGTGCTATAGCACTCGTAGATTAATCTCATTCTCTCTGCTTATTCATTGGCTGCTGCTCTTCTCCATCGCTCGGCCAATCACCAGCTCAGAGACAGATCGTCTACTCAGTCTGAGTGTCTAGACAGACGCTGTTTAATGACGCTACTAATGCGGTACTGATGTGTGTATGTCTGTGCTATAGAACCCACTGCAGGTTCTGGTGAACGCCATCATTAACAGCGGCCCACGTGAGGACTCCACCCGTATCGGCAGAGCTGGAACAGTCAGGAGACAGGCCGTGGACGTGTCCCCGCTCCGCAGGGTCAACCAGGTACACGCTTAAACACGCACACTTAGCATATTGCTGACAGATTTTGTCTACAGAGAAGGAATGACTAAAATTTTAAAAATGTATATTTTACTCAGTAGAAAAGTTAACCTGCTTAAAGGGAAAACATGTCATCCAAAATACATCAGTTCATACTGATGAGATTGCATCAGTATTCTGAACGCACACTTGGACAACAAGGGGATGAAAACACTTTGTTGTAAATATAACCAGATATTAGTTTATGTTCCTTAAACTTATATATATATGCGCGCATGCATGCATGTCTGTGTAGTGCGGCCACATAACGGGTTTAATTTATAAAGTCACTGGTTAAGCTGATTACTCATGGAGAACGGCTGTGCCTTATAATTCAGCCCTTTCCGGTTTCATTGCCCTATAAGTGGTGTTTTGGTTCTGCATTATACTCTCTCGAGACCTACAGTGGCAGTGTCTGGAAATCTAGTTGTATCAAAGTGAAACTAAGGTCACCAGAAGAGTGTGTTCACTACTGGAACCTTTTCAGAAACTTAAGGAAAGAACCGTTACGAGGGCGGAGCTTACTCAGCCAACCCTGCTTATTATTCAGATATATAAGTCTTTGTGCGAGTCCTGCAGTCCAGTCCTGACGTTTCCTCGTGGTCTCGATGTCCTGCAGATCTCGCAGAATAAGTCTTTGTCAGTTCATTGGCTGCTGCTTCCCATTGCTCAGCCAATCACAAACTCAGATACAAAAACTCCATCTGTGAATAACCCTGTTCATGGCTATCATCATAGAGTTGGGTATTAATGTGTGTGTGTGTGTGTGTGTTTTAGGCTATCTGGCTGCTGTGCACCGGTGCGAGAGAGGCTGCCTTCAGAAACATTAAGACCATCGCCGAGTGTTTGGCTGATGAGCTCATCAACGCCGCTAAGGTAACCGGAGTTATGATGTCACCCTGCAAAATAAATACATGAAAAGGAGCGAGGCTAGAGTCACATCCTGACACGCTCAGTTGTCCCGGTGTGCTATAGCTCTCGTAGATTAATCGCTCTCTGCTTATTCATTGACTGCTGCTCTTCTCCATCGCTCGGTCAATCACCAGCTCAGAGACACTCTGCACGCTTGCATCACAATATTTAACAAGTTTTCTCTTTGTCATTTTTGATGCTGATGTTTTGTCTGTATTTTGGTTCTCAGGGTTCATCAAACTCGTACGCTATCAAGAAGAAGGACGAGCTGGAGAGAGTGGCCAAGTCCAACCGTTAAAACTTGTTCTTGCTTTCTATGAAAAAGATCAAATAAATTTGGAAAAATGTTTAATTGTTGTCTCTGATTAAAAAAAAAAAAAAAAAAAAAAGAACTGTAGTGTTTAGCAGATAGAAGCATTTAGATCCCATCCTAATTTACTAAAGGACACATCACTTTTTGCATTTTGTCTGCCGACCATTACGGTACCGCAGTTTAGTTTGGGATCTTTGTAATCAAGTTTAAAATATTTCACTATTTTCATTCTTAATCAGAGCCAATAGATCAAAGTTTAAATGTAGCATTCATTTATCTTGGTCTTGTTTAAGAATGGCTGCTCTGTCTTTTAGAGTTAGCCTTTTTTGTAAATGCTTAATATTTAGTTAGTTCTTGTTCTCAACTCTTTTAACTTATAGCAGCTATGAATATAAACCATTTCATCAAACTCTAGAGATGGTGAGATGAAGCCTCGTTCAGGTGTCGAGGCTTCCCAGCCAATAGTTTCACCAAAAATTTAGTGTTTCATGAAGAGCTCACTGTCATCTAGTGGAGAAATGTTGTATAGCAAATAGATCGGCACATCTCCACATTTTTCTAAGGACATGCAGGTGTAAAGTGATGTTGCAATCATCATGTTCTGTTAACTGTTGATTATTTTCCCATAAAGGTGTCTTTCACACGCACACTGATTTATTCCTTAAATAAAAACATCGAAACAGCTTCAATCAGTGTACAGCGAAACATGATCAAGAGTCAAGTGTTTAAAATATTTAAAACTTTTCTATTAAATGTACGACTGCAAAGTGAACGTAAAACTTAGTCATTATTAGTGAAGCTTGTAGAGCTCATCGTTTTACTAAAGAAAGATTTGAATTTTTAAAAGGTTTCGCACATATCTCTTGCATCGCTAATAAGTTTGAACCAGGATATAAATGTAAACTAATCATGATACTTTAGATTTTTAGTTACACTGGATTAAGGATGGTGTTCTTGTTAACATCTGAATCATTTATATGATCAAACCTGGAATTTTGGACACCACATGAATATAATGCTTTAATAAGTGTATTTCAGGTCAGTATAATCTAGTTCATAACTTTCCTAAAGATAATTTAAGGTCTTTTTAAGACAGGGAGGCTGTATTGTGCTGAAGTATATTACATTAAGAAAAAGAAGGGGAAAAAAGTCTACCAAACCTCATGGCTAAGTCTTACTGTCTCAAACACAAGATCAGAATCTGATTGTTAAGACTTGCCATCTTGTGATCATGAGAAAACGTTAGCATGGTTAGTCAGGGAGGATGATTTAGGTTTTGTGAAAAAGTTTGTGAAAAATTACCGCCACCGTTTTATTTATTCACGACAAGAATGTTGACCATCTCTGAATTTTCTTTCTTTCTTCATTTTATTCCTGACTGGAATAAAACACGTTAACTTTTCACACAAAGTAATGGAATAAATGATCTAATGATTCAGATAATGGTTTGAAATTAACTTAGCGACTCATGTCCTAAATGTAAATCATAAAAACGTACGATGATGCAAATTTGCGTAATGTCATTTATTTTGACAACTCGTGACACTTCCAGTAGACTTTATCTAATTTCCATTGAAAATTAGCTAAAGCCTGCAGGAAATGTCGCCAGTTGTCACAAAATAAAACAAGATTTTTTTTCGTTGCTTCATTTTCCTATAACGTTAGAATGGTACTGTTTTAAATTACATCACAGACATGAGAATGTATCTTGTATCTTGAACGTCTTTCAACTTTACATCAAATAAAACCATCTGGTTTGTTAACTAGTTAGTAGCCTTAGATACTACAACAAGTTATTGGGCTTCATTTCTAACACGTAAGCTAAACATAATGCAGATCCACAGTGGAGTGTTAAAAATATACAAATACTAAAGTAAAATGTGCACTGCATCAACATAGCAGGTGTTTAATCCATCGTAGTCTTCTTTATCCTGCTTTTAAACGACACTTTTCTTGCTTAGTTTACATGACCTACTGTAGATAAGCTAGCTAGATTAGCAGTGTAAAGCTAAAGCGGCTCTCGAGGGATCATGTTAAGAAGAGGAACCACCGTGATCAAAAGTCTAAACCATCACAAATATTTATTTATTTATTTGTTAATGTACATACAGTAATACTGTTTCATATATAAAAAAATGTATACAGAGTCAATAAGCTGTGTGTGTGTGTGTGTGTGTGTGTGTGTGTGAGAGGAGGCTCGCAGATGTATGATGGAGCAGCAGATGATGGGCGTAAAGATATCGTTCATGTTAATAAGGGAGTTTCTTGTTGATGAGCAGACAGAATGAGGAGAGCGCCCCCCCGAGTTTACACGCCTCACTGCACGCTGTAGGGAGCAGGGTATAGTCTGGAAACTTCTGGAAGGCCTGAAGGAAAAAGAGAAAATGACACGATCATTTGAGCGTTAATTGCTCTTCTTAATGCAGGGTTTGATTATTTATATAATTTATATTATTTATTTGGTGAATGCTCTGAGGAGGAATTACTGCCGAGACATTTACACACATGCAGTGTGTTCATCATCACTGGAAGAACATTTACATAATAATAATTATTATTATTATTATTATTAATTATTATTATTTTGTATCAAATGTGTACAAATACACCACCTAATAAATGTCACCATTTCAGATGGGTTAAATTATTGGGCTGCATCAAGCAAAGATGACAACTAAGGATATTTTAAATGACTGGAACAGAGTTAAGAAGCCCTCAACACACTATCAATACGTGGAAGGATGGAGCGGAACTGTCTGAACTTTATGGAAGAAATATGGAAACAGGGCTGGTAAAAAAAAAAAAAGAAAAAAAAAAAGAAAAAAAAGAATGGAGATCACTTAAATGTTTCATGGTACAAAATCAACAATAAAAACCAGATCACACACATACGATGTGATAAGAACGCACAGGATTGGGACTGTGTGTGTTCATAAGAAAACCACTTGACTCATCAGAAAAAGGCTTCAGTTTGCTACCAAGCATAAAGATTGGACTTTGATGCTAAGGTCGAAAGGTCATGTGACCTGATGAGTCCAGATTGACCCTATTCCAGAGTGATGGTCGTGTCAGGGTAAGAAGGGAAGCGCATGAAGCGATGCACCAATCATGCATAGTGTCCACTGTACAAGCCTCTGGAGACAGTGTTATGATCTGGGGTTGGTTCAGTTGCTCAGGTCGAGACTCAGTAACGTCTCAGCAATATCTACACTGCAGAGGATTGTAGGATCATTAAAAAAGGCGTAAAAGGTGGTGGAGGTTAGCGTGGTGTAAGAGTGAAGTGAAACTCACAGACACACTGTCGGGACACTCATGCTGCGTGGGGTGGAGCAGATAATCCACCTGACCTGCACCGCGCACATACACACAGTTAGCAGCAGCGTCCTCCGGTACGCACAACACGTCGTAATGATGATCAGTCAACTGCTCCATCACCTACACACACACACACTTTTAAATTGTTATCACAGCAGTTGGACAACAATTCCTTTTTAATTTTTTTTGTTTCTTAGTTTACTTCTGGTCCCTTTATTATTACTCCAGTTAATGAAAAACTTTAAAGCAGCCGGTGCCAAGAGGAACCATAAATTAAGGTTAAATGAGATTAAATGTCTGTTTTATAACCATGTACATGTCTTTTCTAAATGTTTTCATTGTTTTTATATGAAAAAATATTATTATAGTGTTGGAAATTGGTGATATTGGTAATATTTTTTGTGTGGCTGGAACGGATTATCTGCATTTATCCTATCTCTTATGAGAAAATACGTTTCACAATACAAAATTTTACCTTATGAACCTCCGGAACGGTTTAAATGTGTATGCCGAGGTACTGCTGTACTTCTAATATACTACTGTAGAATTAACTCCATACACCAGAGGACTGCAGTCTCTCAGTACAGCCAGCAGGGGGCACACTTGATCTCAGATTCATGACTAAAATGAGCAGATTAAATTTTTGACCATCTAAGATTTTATCTATAAATGAAATAAGATGCATAAAATGCTAAATATAGCACAAAATAAATATAGGACAGAAACATATAAAAGGAATGTGAACTTGAAAGGAACTTGCAGCATTAGCAGGAAACTGAGCGGACTGTCGAAGATAAATTTACGCAAACGCATACAAAATGTGAACGAAAAAAAAAAAATCCCCTGGTGTCAATCGTTCAGACCGCGGATCATAAAGTGCCGTCTCGTCTGTTCCTGTCTGCTTGCGTCTCTTTCTTTTCAGCTTCGTGTCAGGTGTGTTTCTGACTCAACCGTTATAATAATCCGGTCACATGACTAATTATGACTTTTCACATATTAAAATCAAGTTTGCATCTTAAACAGAGTAATTAACAATAAACAAGGAACTAGTTTCAAAGATTTGTAATGAAACTATTCATTCATGGACATTTACAGGCATCAGGTTTGTTAACCACAGACATGAACCGTGTCTGGCCGGAGTGACGACACCCGAGGACGACATGTGGAGATGAAATCTGATACGACTTCAAACAGGAATCAGACAGCCTGCTCTTAAAGCTAATGAGGTTACAACACAGGACGAGGGGCGGAGTCAGGGATCAGATTACATCAGATGCAGCATTATTACTACGACTACACACACATTAAACAAGCTTGTAAATGGACACCAGGGTCAGGGTCTGCTCTAATAGAACATGATGTACATGATGAGATTACAGCATTACATGATCTTATTCCATCACTTATTAAATACTAATATCAAGACCAGGAGTTCTCACCTTTAGCGTTCGCCGCGCTCTCTCACTATTACTGAAGATGATGGTCTCAGGACCCCCCATCGAGCAGACGTTCTTCAACTGAGTACCAGCAGCTACAGGTACCGTGGACACGGCGAAGTCCTACAAACACACGCAGAACATTGAAACGGATGTCTCTGAAGATGCTGCCGAGGGTAGTTTGTGTACCAGAGGTTGTTATTCCATGTGTTGGACTCATTTGATTTCTAACATCCTTTGATTAATGTTAGATTTCTTAATTTAATCTACATGGACTACTCTATCGATGGATATTCCCTGGATACCCAACAGACTTAACGGGCACTAACACCTCGCTGTAGTGTGTTAATCAGCTATACAATTCTAAACTGCTCTCTCTATCTTCATGTATGATGCTTTTATTTCTTTATTGTGCACTGGCTACATTTATTTTTGGAGCATCACTTGATAATCACTGGAAATTTAAGGAAGTATGTTTAAACATTAATGTGCAATAGATAAGCGAATAGAACGACAAGGTATGTTGGATCGACTTGGTCATCACCGGGAAAACTGTCCAGGTTGGTGACTCCACTCTGGACTGGAACCAAGTCAAGTCAAAGTCAAATACATTTTTAAAGCAGATTTAACACAACATGATTGACCTGAAGTGCTGTATAATCCTAAAATAGTTGCAGACATAGAAACAGACCTTAAAAACAGAAAATAATGATAAAATTAATGAATAATAAAACAATAAAACAACAAAGTCCAATGGAATGACACATCACAGCCGTGCTGATATTCAGCACAGCAGCACGACCTTGAGTGTGATATTGCTTTTATACAACAGTTGCACAAACACTGTTTATCAACAACAGATTTTGCTTTGTTTCTTTATTTACGCGGTTATTTTGGATGCACCAACACATATCCTTCCACATTTGTTAGAACTAATTAACCGCGACTGGAGAAGCTGGCGACTGACAGTTAGTGTAATTATCAAGGGTGAAAGTAGTTTTAAACTCTGTAGACACAAGGTGAGTGATGGAGAAACAGTGATGGAGGTGATGGAGAAACAAGAATTACTTTAGAATTCATTTAGAATATCAGCTCCGTTAACTTCCGGTTTCTGGGTTCAAATCCCAAATAGCGTTAAATGGAAAGCTAGTGCACTATGTAGGGTGTACAGTTCCTTGTTCCACACACCAAGTCCTGCCCTCGATCGGGGGTTAGAGAGAGATTTGGGTTTCAGCCTTGTTTTAGACACTAGTTCTAAAACTTTTTAGCTGTAAATAAGAGACGATTAGACGGTTGCTGGGGGACTGAATTAGTGTAATTAATGGTATTAGAACACTTGGGAAGCCGAGTAATACATATTGCTAAATGTCCCGGTCTATTATCACCACTTGTGGAACGCCTCTCATCCAATCAAACTGGAACAAACTCGTGTACAAGTAAGGGTTATAAGACAGGATGTGATGAGTGAGCATCAGTAGTGAGTGAAACTCGACTGCAGTCACAAGAACGAGAGTACGAGAACGTGGAAGAAATACGAGAGTTTGGAGAGCTGCACATAAACCTGGAGACACTGGAGGTAAAAGTTAACAACCACTCTCCCGCCGTGTTAGCAGCGTTATCTGGGTATAAAGTGGATGTAAAGGTCACCCAGAGGACAGTTTCAGTTGCTCGTTCGAAGAGTTCAACAGCCGCACAGGCCTCGTCGAATAACTCTAGGAGCAAATCAACCTCGTGTCCTCTCCAGCATGTATAAAAGCGGAAGAGAGAGAGAGAGAGAGAGAGAGAGAGAGAGAGAGAGAGCAGTAGCAAACAAAACAAAAATAATTCCTCCATGAAAAGGATGAGACCCCAGATTAGACACAGGAACTGAAAATAAAATCAATGCAAGAAAAGAAAAAAAAAAGAAAGTAAAAATGCTGCTTCAGTGGCCACAATCAAAAAGCACACGGTCCTGTCCAGTCAGTTTCACTAATGATGTGAATGAATACTACGAGAAGCCACTGCAGACAGACGTCGACCGAACATGCAGCATCTCTTCACCGATACGATCCACTCACCAGCCGTACACACGCAGTGCAAAAGCCTTAGGCACCCTGTGTTAACTTTTAGTACAAACTCTGTTCCAGATGGGGCAACAAGTCCTCAGAAGAACCGTGTGTGTGGTTCTGCAGGGTGCTCAGTAAAACATAGCAGCTAATTTTCTTTACAGCACTCCCGAGACTAAAGGGTCCTCAAAGTGTCTTCACACCAAAAACTGCCTTTGGTTCATTAATCACCGTGTCCCAGGCTTTATAGGGGTTTGTTTTTTGTTGTTGTTGTGGAAGGCATACTTGCTCTACAGCATTTGCATGTGCCTAAGACTTTTGCACAGTGCTATACAGTATATACACTTCTGAGACGGATAGAAGAGACATTCGGCACTTTCTGACAGGATCAGCCGGAGGCAAAGAAAAAGAAAAGTCTCCTAAAAGGGAGAAAAAAAATTAGCTTATTTTGTCATGTTTAAACGTTCAGATCTAGACTGAATGAAGACATAAAAATGTGAGGCAAAAAAATAAATAAATAAATAACTTCCTTGCCTTTAAAAATATATATATTTTTTTTACCTTTTTGCATTTTTGTACCGGTCGGAACTTAAACAAATCAGATTCCCCCCCTGATGTGACCTCATAAGAAACGCCCCATGGTAACTCCAAATCAAACAGCAGTAGCAAACTTTGAAGAACTGATTCTTCAGCAGTACAACCATAATTTAAATGAAAAGCAACACCTCCTCCTAAGAGAAGACTGTAACATCATGGTGTACATAATAGAGGTACAGTGTAACCTTGGATTACGAGCATAATTCCGGAAGCGGCTTGTATTCCAAAACACTCATAAACCAAATCGAATTTTCCCATAAGAAATAATAGAAACTCAAATTATTCGTTCCACAGCCCAAAAAATAAATGCATAAAAATAATTAACATAAAAATAAATCCAGACAGAAAAATAAAACAATCTCTCTAATGACACTCGATTGAGTGACACACTAACAAAATCACTGCTGTAAAGCAGTGAGCAGTGTTTCTATGTAGAGCAGAGAGAAAGAGTGTGTGTGTGTGTGTGTGTGTGTGTGTGTGTGTGTGTGTGTGAAGGTGAAAGTAGGAGGGGCCTGTGTTTGTGTGTGTGTGTGTGTGTGTGTGTGTATGGCATGGTGTCCAATGATGCGCGCGCACACAGACACAAAATAAAATGTGTTTTTA
>JAQMYG010000012.1:3333546-3348587 GCA_030014215.1 Clariallabes teugelsi
CGGCTGAAAAATAATTACTCCAGTAAAGTATAGATACCAAAAATTTCTACTTAAGTAAGGTAACGAAGTATTTGTACAGTATTTGTACTTCATTACTTGACACCTCTGCATCAAACACATCATCAGCAACAATAGTGACAACGTCTACAACAACAACAAAACTAACCACAGCAAAAACAAACAATAACTTCTTCTACTTCTACTACAGAAAAACATCAAAACCATCATCAACATCAACAACAACTCTCATAACAACTACAACAAAATAGGGATGACAACAAAAACAACAGACCCCACACATCTTGTCAGTGTGAACTGATGCTGTTTGTTTCTCCCCCGAAATGTTTACAGCTCACTGTTATTTACTTTCAATTGATTTTTCCTCCCGGTTATGAGAACCTCACGGCACTGCTTGTGCTGGTGCTGCTTTCTCTCACAAATCAGACTGACTGCGAGATTCATTCGATTACATGAAGCCAGAAATCAATGTGCGCTATTTAAAATACAAATCATATAAAAATTAAAGACATATTACTAATAATTGCAAGGAGTTGGAAATTATCACCTATATATACACAACATAACACACTCATACACAACAATTCTGAGCATTATAATTACATCACATCGGGTTGATTTTATTTTCATTAACTAATTAACAGCATGAGTTAACCGGAAGCTAAGACATAACTACTACGACTTCAGCATGTTGTAATATATTAGAAAGCTGAAAAAACAGCGAGAAGAACAACAGAACTCAGGAAAGTGACAGAAAATTGCAGAGACATAAATAAAGCAGGAGGAAGCAGTAGGTGGCGGAGAGTGATGGATGAAGAGACGAATGTGAACGTGAGAGAGACGGAGAAGAGAGAAAGGAGAAATTCATAAAAGATAAGAGTGCCTGCCTGAAAAACACCACATCTATGTCTCCTATCTGTACTCTTAGATAAAGTGAGTGTGTGTGTTGTATTTTGTTTGTGTGTGTTGTGTGTGTGTGTGTGTGTGTGCCAAATATCAATGTCTCTCAGCATGCAGCCTGCAGCCCTCTGGTTATATCCTTCCATTCCCAAGTCAAGGTCATGTAGAGGAATCACTGGATCGTTGCCCCCCCCCCCCCCACTTCACCCTCCCCCTACCCATGATGCTGTTCTGCTTCTCGTGTTCTTATTAAAACCCAGCCGCAGTGTTCTCTCGGCTGAAACGCCACCGCTTTCAGTGCTTCTCGTATTGTGCTTGACCTAACACCCGCTGCTGCTTCATAAGCCATCGATAGCAGCCGATAGCATCAGAGAGCATGCTGGGATGAATGTAGGGCTTTAAGCCTCCCCACACACACACCTACACACGCACACACACACACACACCAGGTCTGAGGAGTTACTGAGTGCTTGTTTGGATTATTTCAGATGCAATCATTGAACCAAACATCCTAAAGAGTCAGATCAAACCGAGAACCATTACTGGCTCTTTGGTTGTCTCCATTAAAGGTTCCATATAGTACCCTGCTACAGAACGTTTTTCTAACCGATAAAGGTTTATCTCAAAGGGTTTTCAACAGAACAAATCACTAAATCAACCCTAAATATAAAAGTAACCTTTTGTAAAAAAAAAAAAAAAAAAAAGATTGTAGAACACTTAAGGGTATATTGCATATGGAACATTGCATTTTTCAGCCAAAATGTTGCTCCATTTGTACCAAAATTTGATTGAATTGGGTTTCTGTAAGGTTTTACAATATGATCCACACTTTCCCATGCCTCTATGCCCATAAAACAACCCCCTCATTGTGCTTCCTGGTTCCTTATCCGGTAATATATCCCATAGCTCATGTTTAGACGAATGTTCATATGAATATCTTGTGCATGCTGGAACCCCTAGAAAATTCTAATATATTTCCTATTGACTCTCTGCCTCCAGGTCTCTCTATAACTTATATGTTAATAACTGGTTCTTTTGATGTACATGACATAGGGCACTGGGCCAAAAGCTTAAATATGCTCTTTTGCTGATAATAAACAAATGAATTTAGATAGATAGATAGATCATGCATGTGTGTGTGTGCGTGTGTTTATTTGTCCTTTTACCAGTTTGGGCTCATCTGGTAAGTGTATTGAAGCATGGTGGCCATAGCAAGCAATAATTCTTCTTCTTTTCATCCAACTTAAAACCTAACAAACTTAGCTCTTGTATACTTCTGCTTAAACATACTACTAAAGATGTAAGAGTCAGCTTAAATCTAGGACTGTTAAAGGTTCTTTAGCTGTTCCTCTTGGTCATATCCTTACAAATTCCCGTAACTTCCTTGAAGAACCCCTAAAAAACTTCTTTTCTTAAGCTATAGCGTTTAAAAGTTGTAGATTATGGAACAATGTGTTTGGAACTTTTCAGGGTTCTTTGGAAATTTGAAAGTCACTTTTTGATTATTTTTCAGTCTCCAATGTATGTCATAAGGGGAAACAAATAAACAAAAAGAAGTAATTTGCAGTAATTTGACCCTCCTCCAACTTAGTGCCAGGCATGTTCAGGAGATCTTGACAAACTGCTTCGTAATCCTCCATTGTGACTTTCCTGTGCAAATCCTAGGATGTCACACAGCTAAGAGCAAAGAACAAACAAAAAAAACACTCTATTGTCTCTTTTTAACCCCATCCTTGGAGAAAGTAAAGATAAAGTGGATGTTTTTTTTTGTTTTAAAGTGGAAATGCTCTGACAGGTATCTCGAAGGTCTTGTATGTTTATGCTACTTGGGCCACATCAGACTATTATCTCAACGAGGGAAACTTTAACACCGGATTTGTAGCGGATTCCAACTGACCGTGACTCAAATTCTAAGGTGTTGCTATTATAAAACAATTTTTTCTGCTTGTTTATCACTGTCAGGGCTATCCCCTAGCGGCACATCTCTGTGGACCTCCTTAGGTGTATTTTGACTTTGTGCATGTTTCACACTTTGCTTCTCAGCGCCTGGTTTTGCATCTGTTCTCGTTACTGGTTTGGCCCTTGTATTGTCATACTGTAGGTCTGTCTTCGTATTCTCTGTGATTACGCAGCGCCTGCGACGCTCCCATCTCATCTCTGACAATCAAGTTGAACTTGTTGTGTTGGGAATTTGGCTAAACCTAGTTTGTATTGCATACTCAAGCAAGATAAATCGTCACACAGGTCATTTTGAGGAGCAGTCAGAATGGACCAGGGAACTTGTGTGGAACTTTTAAAGTGTAAATTAGGGATCTTTGAATTGTTTTAACCTCATTATAACATAGCATGATGCAATCATTACAGGGACTTCCTCAAAGCAGCATCCCCTACAGAAGCTCATCTGCGTTTAACACTACAGACACTGAAACACTGTGTTCAGAACAGGGGTTAAAGAAAGATAGGAAGGAAGGAAAGAAGGAAGGAAGCAAGAAAGAAAGAAAGAAATATGTGAGATGCCAGATCCATGAATGGTTCTTTAGCAGGAACATTAACAAACAAGTTTTGAGGATCTCTGAGTCTTCTGCAAACTTGTTAAAAAGGAGTATATCATGGTACCTTTAACAGTTTTAGATAGAATTATTCCAATTAGCCTAACCTGCACATCTTGGACTGTGGGAGGAAACCCGGAGGAAACCCACCAAGTATGGGGAGAACATACAACCTCCATGCACACAGACCCAAGGCAGTAATCGAACTCGGATCCTGGAGGTGCAAGGCGGCAGTGCTAACCACTAAGCCACCATAAATGGATTTCATGGATCCTGATTAGAAAGTCAGGAACCCTTAACTACTGTATACTAGGAACTCCTTGAAAATTTGTTTTCTTAGATAGCATACAGTAAGTAAAATATGCAATAAGTTTTTAACAGGATCTAATTAATTCTTTAATGTTTTCTACGATAATTCATATGTTTACAAGTAAACACTGAGCAGCTTTTATTAAAGTAGTAACTTTTCACATTTTTTTTTAAACAAAACACCTTAAAAACTGTGTAGAATATATATATTTTTATTGTTTTGATGTTCCAGGAGATGACATTATAGGAATTTTAATGATTAACTTTACAGATAATAATTATTTATTATAATAATAGTGAATGATCAATTAACAAAACTTAGTGAGATTTATTAATGAATAAAAATATATTTATAATTACTCTTGTAGAAAGGAAATAAATAAGGAACAGGAGCTTGTCCCCACGGAACGAAGGAAGATGAAAACGATTCTTATACTTAATATGAATTGATTCTCTATAAAGGATCTGATTTGAAGCGTCTGTTTTTCTGACACATCATTAATGACTCAAGTCAAAATGGACAATATGGTAATCATCACTGTATCAAATGGAGTTCATACTAACGAAAGAAGGTTCAGTCCTGACCTCTATGTGCTCTTTTAAGAACAGTGATAATTAGGATTCGTTCCTGCCTGTGGAGACAGACATAATAAAGACGGCGAGGGGGAGAAAGAAGCTGTGCTGAGGACACGAGTCAGACGGCCACCGAGGGCCCTGGATTGTATTAAAAGCGAGTTTAGACAGCGTGAATGGTCGAGGGAGGAACAGAAGAGGGGCTCTGCCTCAGGGAGCCACTGCAGGATCACACGTCCATCCGGTTAGATTAACTACAAAGTGAAAAATGAGAGAAGAAAGAGGAAGAAGGGAATAACACTGTGAGGGAGCTTAAAGAAAGAGGTGAGAAAGAGAAACAGAAGAGGTGAGAAAGAAGTGCACTCCATCATGGTACAAAGAAACTAAAAGAGGTACCTGAGGGTGTGAATAACAAGGCGAAAGAGGCAAGGGCTGCTTTCCAAACCACACTTGAGAAAATCACATGGACTATATGGTGAATAGCGTCTGTGGTTTAGAACATTGCCACTTAAATATGGACTATATACAGAATACAAACAGAATGAGTACTTTAATACCTTAATTTGTGAACAGGATGAGTGGTTTAGGTGGCACCTTCTTTAATATTGACTATATTGTAAATCGTGTTTGTGGTTCAGGACACACCCAATTTAATATGGACTGTATGGCAAACAGGATAAGTGGTTTAGGACACGCCCACAGTGAGGTTCAGTGGATTATTCTGTCTACACATTGTACACACTTGTAGTGTGAATTTGTCTGGGTGTGTATGTGTGTGTGTGTGTGTGTGTGTGTGTGTGTGTGTGTGTGTGTGTGTATTGTCGATCCTCAGACTCAATATTTCCTGAACTTTAAATTGACATTTAAGTCCAAATGTGAAAATGGTCTCTCTCTCTCTCTCTCTCTCGCTCACACACAAACACAATAAAAGCAGTCACAGTTTGCTGTGGAAATTAAAAGGCACTTGCAGTTTAAATGTTTAGAATATGAACATTTAAAAAGTCAAATTATGATCTTTTTCACCTGAGAAAAAGCAGAAAGTAATAAATAAATAAATAAATAAATAGGGAAATGAGTTTGCATATTAAGCACAACATTGCATGAAGGTCAAACAATGTGAGCTGAACAGAATACTGATTAGACAAGTGTGTGTGTGTGTGATTGAAATAGTGCAGCAGTGCCGCTAATGACTCTGACTTCATGCAGGACGGAACGTCAGTTAAATACACATTACTGCGGTTTATATGGCAGTGTGTATAATTAGCGTATAAGACGTCCTGGATGAAATAACAACATCTTAAATCTCTTTTTAAACAGTGATTAAAGCAGAACTGATACATTTGGCTTGAGGCATGAAGGGGTGCCAATCAAAACTCTCTGTTTGACTTTAAAGAGGCCAGGATGCAGATTTGTCACCATGACAACAGCAAGAACAACAACAACAACAACAAGCTATTTATTTATCAAAATATAACATGAATGAAGCTGAGGTTTCAGGAATGATATAGCTAAAAACAAAAGGCTACAATTATGACAATAAATCAAACAATAAATCTGAGGTTAAATAAATAAATAAATAAATCACTTTTCCACGCTGTACTTACTTACTATTCACAGGAAGTGATGTATTTGTACATTGTATTTGTACATGGTTTCATGCCTGTCAACTGATGAAATTCAGCATATCATCTTGTCATCCAATCCCACCACCTGTTCATTAGATCCAATCCCTTCCACAAAGCTCCAGGCAATCTCACAAGACCTCCTTCCTCTCATCACAACCACCATCAACCATTCCATATCATCTGGTCATGTTCCTGCTGCTTTTAAGGAGGCAAGGGTTATTCCCATCCTCAAGAAACCCTGCCTGGATCAAGCAGATGTCAGCAACTATTGCATCGTATCGCTTCTCTCTTTTATTTCCAAAATTCTTGAAAGGAGTGTTTAACCAGATATCTCACAGAACAACCTTAATGATGCCAACCAATCCGGATTTAAAGTGGCACATTTCACAGGGTCTGTCCTTCTGTCAGTCACTGAGAAAATCCAGGCTGCTAGATCAGCTAAAGTATCGTCCTGATCCTCCTGGACCTGTCAGCTGCTGATTAGACAGAATCACAGTGAATCTGTGGAACAGCGTGGCAATGGGCATGGTTTGTTTCCTACCTAAAAGATAGGTTGAAATGGAGCGGATCCACATCTGCCCAATGCAGACTCTCTACTGGTGTCCCACAGGGTTTAATACTTGGTCCTCTTCTGTTCTCCCTCTATCTTGGTAAGGTCATATCATCGCATGGATTTTTATATGATTGTTATGCAGATGATACGCAACCTATTTTCTCCTTTCCTCCCCAGACATTCAAGTTTTCACCTGGATCTCAGCATGTCTGGCAGACATCTCATCCTGGATGGCAGTTCTGATTAAAACTGAACTGCTGTTCATCCCAGGCAACTCATCCCCCGGTTAAAACCTTGTGTTCTCCTTGGACAACAATTAGATCACTCCTTCAGCCACTGCCCACAATCTTGGGGTAACTGTCAACAATCATCTGTCATTTTCCCCACACATTGCTAAACTTACTCGCTCTTGTTGATTTCTTCTTTACAACATCAGAAGAATCCACCCATTTCTTTCTTCACAGGCTACTCAGGTGCTTGTTCAGTCCTTTGTTATTTCAAGACTGGACTACTGCAACTCACTCCTGGCAGGTCTGTCTCTGTCCACCATTCGTCCATCAGCTGATTCAGAAATCAACTGCACATCATGTTTTCAACCTTCCCAAGTTTTCCACACCACCCAACTTCTACGCTCCCTGCACTGGCTTCCTGTAGCTGTCCGCATCAAATTCAAAACCCTGATGCTTGCCTACAATGCTAAAAATGGCACAGCACCCACTTACCTCTCAGCTCTAATCACACCACGCACTGCATCACGTTCCCTCTGATCCTCCAGCACTGCTCGCCTGGTCCCACCATCTCTCAGGGATCAAGGAAGATATTCATCCAGACTTTTTTCTGGATTTTTAAACGACTCAAGACGTATTTGTTTCTTCAGTACTTGAACTAATCTCCACTCTCCTCCATTAAAAAATAAATAAATAAAAAATCCCCCAACTGTGTTTGAGTGATGGCACTTAGTTAGTAACCTAGTAACCCAGTGTAAGTATCTATCCAATGACAGAAACTTCAAAGCACTTTTTGTAAGTCATTCTGGATAAGAGTGTATGCCAAATTCCTAAATGTAAATTTAAACCCCTGTAAAGGCAGCTGACAGGTGCACCTTGCCCACTTGTCTGTCACGGGCATGTGGGGTATAATTTGCAAATCATCTTTTTGATGAAATCAGCAAACTTTTAAAAATCTTTCCACAATTTCTCGCTGGTGTATTCCACCAACAAACCTTGAGAGGAGACAATGAGATGCATTTCATAGAGAGAAACTGTAGGGGTTCGTGAGTAAGAGTGATCAGGAGGGAGGGAGACAATGAGAGAACAGTTTGAGGAATGGCAGTTTGTCACTAACGAAGGGGTAGGGAATGGGCAAGTTGTGCCATACTTGACAAAGATCAAAGACTGCAGGTTGGACACTAAAGTCAAAAGAGCAGCCATTGGAGGGGTATTTGGGTCTTAGGCAGGTTGATTGCACAATGATGGAACTTACTCAATCACATCTCAGAGACTTACCTGAGGGCCTTCATCGCTGAGACGTTCCTCAATATTTCAGCACTCACTCCAACACTTCAGGTCACATGACTCTTCTGTGCAGGTGTACGATGTGGTAAAGTCATTTGCATGGCGTTTAGACTAAAAGATGAAACACTGTCAAATAACCTGACATTTAATAAGAAAGTAGAGAGCCGGCAGGATCTAATCTCTCTCTTCTAATTTACTGTACAGTTGAATTATGAAGGACCGACATAAATATTGCTGATGTTCTTGATATGAAGCCAAATGAAGACAGATCTGTCAGCTCAGACCTGCCATTTTCAAATTTTTGGAAGGATGACAGTGTAACATGGCTTTGACTGATAAGATAAAGACCTGAACATTCATCAGTACATTTAATTAAAAACAGTTTACAGATGATTAAAACACAGATGTGTTGATCACTTAGAATGAGGATTAAAGATCACAAATCTTGTGTCTTGTGGGTCAGCCCTGTCCATGCTTTCCTAAGTCACAAAATGTACAACTATTTATCATGTTAAATTTGTTCAGATGCAATTGAGCATTGGCTAAATGCAGGTAAAAACTAAAGAGTAAAGGTTTTCAGGGATGCTGGACAATCTGTGTCACAGAAACTGATCTGAAGAATTGACTGTAACAAGGTATTTGAAATTTATTTGAAAATCTAATTTAATTCAAATGTTATTTGCTGTATACGGGTCATGTACAGCATAATAACACCTCCCTACATTTAGATAGAAAATTAGCAGTTTCCTGTCACCTTGGTAGAATGAATATGGGTGTGGAAGTAGAGGGCATGGCAAAGCACCAGAGGTTAGTAAATTACAGAGAATGAGTGGGTAAAGGGTGATTGTGTATACCTGTGTGTGGTCTGGGACAACTTTTGTCCATCCCCTGCCTCCCGTGTCCTCATTCTGAAACAGAGTTCACAGCAGAGTAAATCCGGAACTAGAGCTATGAATCACAGGCAGACTTTCAAAATTAATTAGTTTGATTTGTTTCAATCTGATTCAACATCAATCGTGTTTACTGTCGGATTCATCTCAAGCAGCTATTTCTTACAGTTTTTTTTTTTTTTTTTTTTTTGAGTTTCTCAATGTCCAAACTCCGGTCTGGATTCAGACTGTGGGACAAGTCGTTCCGGTCCCAGCCTACACCACAAATTAGGAATGCACTAATACAGTGTAATAAAGTGTATGTTTCCAACCTTGAAATAAAAACTTGCTATAGTTATCAATAAATTGTTAGTTTTGTAGTTTATTTGGAGATAGCGAGGTAGCTAACAGCTAACAGGCTTTCATATTCTGTCTGGCGTGAACAGAAAAGCTAAACTTCTGTGTCTTCTGTCAGTGTTTATTATGTCACCTGTGTGGTGAGGATTTCCTGATCCAAATATGCAAATGACTCCGTCTAGCCACCACACCTTTATTTGTGCCAAGGTTTAGGTAGCAGACTGTGCAATTTCTCAGACTAGGCTGCTGTGTAGTTCACAGTCTCTGTGTGGGCCATTCACATGTCATATCTTTTAAATGATCAATTTAAATTAAGATGAAAAATCCCAAGTTTTCAGAATGGCACAACCAATCAGCTTTGCTCTTTCGGTCCTCCTGGATCGGCTGGTGAAATTCTCAGTGCTTTCTTCCTACCTGAAGGATGGGATGCACCCGAATATGGCATGTTTCCATGTTGTCCACAAATAAACCTAACTGGCCAGGGATTTATTTCATATTTTATTTCAGAATTACTTAGATTTTACTTCAGATTTTACTCCAGATTTACTTCAGATTTTACTTCAAAATCATTTTGCAAACATGCCTATATTTTTTGTTTAGGTATGAAAATCAGTTGAATAAGGTTTTTTAAAATTGTGGTTAATTTTTTAAAAAATTCTTTTTGACACTAATGCAAGTTGCTTAACGTTGGATTTGATTTGGTTTAAGCAACTGATTACAGCAGTGGCATTTTTCCACGAGGCTTTAATTTATTTCGTCACAGACCTTCTTAAATATAAATGTACCTCGTTTGAAAGTTATAAGCAAGTTTAATAAAAGTAATTTGCTTTTCACTAACTGTTTTGGACCTTTGACCTTGAATAGAAATCATATCTGGACTTTTCAATATTAATGTAGTGGTCATTTAAGGAACATCACATTTTAGCACTTGTGTTTTGGCCTCATTTTTCAGAACCGGAGAGGTCACCTTGTTTTTCAAGTACTAAAAAGTCTCTAACAGCACTAACATGATGCATAATATTTGTTGTTGATTTTTTTAAGCAATATCACACTTGAGGTCACACTGTTAATAAATAAATGCAGATCATTTCCTGCTATCTGTTCACCCAAATGAGGATGGGTTCCCTGTTGAGTCTGGTTCCTCTCAAGCTTTCTTCCTATTACCATCTCAGGGAGTTTTTCCTTGCCACTGTCGCTCTCAGCTCATTTTGCTCTGCCAACACGGCAGGAGTAGGTTTCTCGTCTGCCTTGTGGAAAGTCAAATCAAATTCAAATTTTATTTGTCACATACACAGTCATACACAGTACGATATGCAGTGAAATGCTTATACTTGTATACCAATAGAAACAAGAGTGTCTCTATCATACCTAATGTATTAGGTACATACCTAATGTACTCAATGGTGGTTTTAAAATGCTGAAAACTAGGTGGTCGGAGCTGTTGTGATGGCAGTCAACCTCACCGGTGCCATCTTGAATCAACCATGATCAATTCTCCTCCGGTGCAAAAACCCCAGCCACTGTATGCAGTACCAGTCTCAAACCAGGATAAAATGAGTGGGTTATGTCAGGAAGGGCATTCGGTATAAAACCTGTGCTGAAGTTGTGTGCAGAACGGATGTTCCACTGTGAAAAAGATTAATAACAAACAACATTTTGCTTTGTCGACACATATCTTTTCGCACTTGGCGGAACTAGCCAGCCATGACTGGCAGAGTTGGTGACAGAAACTTAATGTAATTAACGGGTGAAAGTAGTTAAATTTTTTTATTGATACTATGTAGCCAAAAGGAGAGGCGAATAAACCATGGAGGTGGTGGATAGTCCTGGGAAACTTACGAGATTTACTTTATATTTCCACTTATTCACCTTTAGAATATCAGCTGTGTTAACTTCCAGACTTCTGGGTTAAATACCAGATGGTATTAAATGAAAAGTGGGTGTACTAGGGTGTACAACCTTGTTCAACTTGATCATCACATTAAGGAGTGCCCTTGATTAGGGGTTAGAGAGGGATTTGTGATTCAGCCTTGTGTTAGAAGCTAGTTAGCTTTGCAACTCACCTTAGACTTAAAGAACATCAACATTGGGGCAATTTAGAATGACTTATCTGATGTGTTTTCTTGCTGAAAGTGCTTCTGTGACTGGTTGTGAATGTAGGTTTTGGTAGGCAGATGCTCTGCCCTCAGTACTGTGGACTGTACAGACCCACTTTCACCCATGCTGTGACCGACAGGTAGTGTAATTAACCACTGTAGAACAACTGGAATGCACAGTGATACATAAAGTTAAATGTCCCAATGCTTTTACTGTCGATTATCACCATAGACAGTAAAAAAAAAAGACGGCACAAAATGCCTCCGATTATTAGCTCAAAACTAACTGTTGTATAGTTAAATGTCATGTCTTGTACATTTTCTCTGGCAGACTTCTATTCCTTAATCCAGTCTAATAGAAGAAGTGGACATGCAAACAGTTTGTATTTTATAACTAAAGCTGTAGTATATTTCAGAGGAATAAATAGATTTTAGACCATTGGTTGTAAGTTTAACTAAATAATTTTTAAACAGACCCTTCCCAATGATCAGATTTGACAAATTAAAGCTTGATTAACCCTCTGGTGACTAGGGGTATAACTCTAACACTCAACATAACATGTGTTGAATGTAGAGACAATAATAAAATCAAATGTTCTTCAGCACCTTAATTTGAGTATCAAATTCTTGGCTATGCAAATACATGGAAACTATTAAACAAATATTCTCAGAAAGATAGTTAAAGTTTACTTTGGGAGAGCTTGTTCCTTTGCCTGGAGACAAGAAATTTGCATTACCTCATTCATATGAAAGATTATTCCATCCTAATCCCACCCGTATCCCCCTCACCAAATTTCTACCGGTTACCTTGATCTCTTGTGTATTTATCTCCCATGGAGAAGGTAACAGACCACAATGTGTAAAACAGATGTTTTAAGAGCCTTCCTGTCTGATAGGGCATCACGTAATGACTCAAAAAGAAGATGAAGATGTTGAAAGTTGGAGCTGTTTAGGGTTACATTCAACAATTTACAGGCAGATAGTGCCATTTCTTTTGCACTGACTTGCAAGTTTGAAATCTTTCTGTCACTTATGTAAGTTGCTTTAAATGTAGTGTTGCTTTGGTTTAAGCATCTGATTTCAGTCAAACAGTGGCATTTTTTCCTACTAGGCTTAAATTTATTTTGTCTCAGACTGCCTTCAACATGAATGTACCATGCATGAAAGTTATTAGCAAGTTTAATAAAATAATTTGCTTAACACCAGCTGTTTTGCAACTTTGACCTTGAATAGAAATCAGATCTGGACCTTTGAATAAACCCCTGACATAGACTGCATGTACCAGAAGAACAACCATCTCTGCAGCATTCCACCAATCAGGCCTGCATGGTAGAGTGGCCCAACGGAAGTCACTCTTCAGTAAAAGGCACATGACAGGCAACTGGGGTATGCCAAAAGGTACCTGAAGGACACTCAGACCATGAGAAACACTTTTTAATCACCTTTGGCACCAATTACAGCATCAAGTCTTTTTGAGTATGATGCTACAAACTGTTTTTTCTTCTGGAAGGTTCTTCCGGGTGGCCTGCTCTAGGAAGAGTCCTGGTGGTTCCTAACTTTTATATATATATAAAATCTGCTTAAAATTTCAAGATAGTCAGGGCATTGAAAAGAAAGGACTATATACACTAGTATCTGTAAGCAAAACAATATGGCTTTAAATGCCTTTTAAAGTAGAAAACCTTTGATGACTCCCTGGAGAATCAAGCAATTAACCTTCATAATCATTTCAATCGCACAGCCTAGTGGATGAATTGTTAAAACTGAATGTTCTGGTAATGCTTTAAGCAAATATAATAAAGCAAATATAATTAAGTATTTAAAGTTGTAAACAATGCTATAATCAGGAAATACATTTTCACCCCAACCAAACTCTAACTTCTCAAAATTATCTCCTTCCATGTATCATCATTGGTTGTTTCACTATTGTGTAATGAATACTTTCCTGAGTTTTGGTGACTCACACTTGTGTCCTACCCTCACCTTGCTGAACATGGCCTGACCCTAAACAGTGAAAAATCTAACCTTACAAAACTCAGACATTTCTAATGATAGCACCTTATAACCTGACAGTCATAGGAAATGAGATAATGAAAACCTTCTCACAGACAAATCCACCAGCTTAGGTCCACAATCTTATGCTTTACTGTGTTTAAAGAATTTATACATGCTTTAACCTTTCCAGCCGACTAGTGTGCTGTCCTTTAACTCTTAAAGTTCAGTATTCACTCTTACTGCCCATTATCAGTGAGCAAATATCTAATCAGTGAATTACATGCATGTAGACGTGGTCAAGATGATCTGCTGAGGCTCAAACTGAGGATCAGCATGAGGAAGAAAGGTGACTAAAAATGACTTTGAAAGTGGCATGGTTGTTGGTGCTGGTCTGAATATTTCAGAGACTTCTGATCCACTGGGATTTTCAAATTTTAGAGAAAATGGTCTAAAAAGAGAAAACATCCTGTCAGACCTTGAAGCAGATGGGCTACAGCAGCAGAAGACCACACCAGGTGCTGCTCCTGACAGCTAAGAATAGGAAACTAAGTCTGCAATTTGCATGGGCTCAACAAAATTGAACAATAGAAGATAGACAATAGAAGACGTCGCCTGGTCTGATGAGTCTCAATTTCTGCTGCAATATTCGGATGGTCTGTCAGAACATGTCGTAACTACATGAAAGCATGGATGCATCCTGCGTTGTATCAGTGGTTCAGGCTGGTGTTGGTGATGCAATGGTGTGGGGGAGATTTTCTTGGTATATTTTGGGCCCCTTAGTACCAATTGATAATGGTTTAAATGAGTATTGTTGCTGACCGCATCCATCCCTTTATGACCTCAGGATAACGCGTCATGTCACAAAGCTAAAATGATCTTACACTGGTTTCTTGAACATGACAATGAGGTACTCACATGGCCTGCACAGTCACCAGATCTCAATCCAAAAGAGCACTTTGGGTTGTGGTGGAAACAGGAAATTTACATCATGGATATGCAGTCGATAAATCTGCGCAACTGCGTAATGCCCTAATGTCAATATGGACCAAAATCTCTAAAGAATGTTTCCAACAACTTGTTGAATCCATGGCATGAAAAATGAAGGCAGTTCTCAAGACAAAAAGCGGCGAACATACAGTAGTACTAGCAAGGTATAACTAATGAAGTGGCCTGTTTAATTGCCATGCTAGACTTTAGCTAACTACAAAAAGATTCAACCAAAAATTATCTTGCTAATTATGATTTCTGTCAGTCATTCTGTACAGTAGTAGTAAAATCGAATTACCTTGTCACATAAGTCTAATCTTAAATAATCTCAACAATGTGGCATTTCAGGTGGTGAGATACATCATGTGCTACATCTGAAAATATAAATTTCTTTTTCATTTTATTCATTTTATCCAATTCGCTCTGTGACCTTGTTTCTGATATTTTTAGAAACCCCAAAGCTGAGATCACTTGTAAACATCTAAGTTGTTTATAGCCTCATGTCCACTTATTAGGCAATATTACATCCCATTGCCCCTGATGTCTCTTCACTACAGCTTCATTTCCTCTTTATAGACACAACTGTAATGACAAAGAGTACACTTTTAACTAACGTTACTGTAAGAGCCATATCACATTTGTTATGTAATATGGATCTGTTGAATCTGTTGTTGTGTTTGTTTTATTTAAATTTAT
>JAQMYG010000012.1:3397772-3408624 GCA_030014215.1 Clariallabes teugelsi
CACACACACACACACACACACACACTCAAACCATGAAATTACTATTATGGTATTTAAAAATCAATTTTTGACCCGTTTGTACCCAAGCATGTAGGTGAAGCCACAAAGTCTAATGAAAAACAAAACAAAACCCATCTTTAAACTGAGAATGAAATTACACAAATTGGGTAAAGAACGCATCTTTTTTAATCATTAAAGCTATCAGTCATTTCGGAAACCCCAGTATTAAACTGAATCCTTAGTTTTCATCGCGCCTCTGCTGAGAGGATTTGTGTGTATGTATCATACCTTCAGTTCTCTTCTTTTTGTAATATGTCAAAAGCTGTGCTTGGACTGTTGTCTTGGCCATTTTTGAAAAAGCGCGAACAGCAAATAGATGCAAACTTGCGTGAGCTTGTGAGCAGCATGTTACAATATTGAATTCTGACTGGCTAATTAGTTTGTTAGTATTATTATAAGTTCAAAAATAATTATACGTAGAGAGTTTTAATATTTCATGTTCATGAAAAATATTATATAATACACCGCATTATTAGTCTAAAGGGGAGGTAAGGGTATGGTGGTTTTACAGATGGGATGGTTTTTGTCATTTTTTTCAACAGGGTCATCCCCCCTAAAATCGAGCCTTGGGTCCTGCTACACATTGCAGAGTTTTCGTGTTTTCCCCATGCTTGGTGGGTTTCCTCTCGCAGTCCAATGACATGCAGATTAGGCTAATTGGCGTTTCCAAATTGCCCATAATATTTTTTTTTTTTTACTTAAAAATATTTGCCACTTCCATCTAGTGGTACTTGGTCATTAAGATTCAATCTTAGATATCAGTCTCTAAAATAATTCGGGTGGAGTTGTGTTAGTCAAACAGTGCCAGAAATAAGAAATTGACAGACTGTCATTAAGGCTGCTTCCTACCACCACCAGCACCACAAGAGCACCACCCCCCTCCTAATTTAACGTCTGATTACATCTGTATATGACACTTCAAAATAATAGTTTATAATATTGAGTAGGATGCGGATCCTACTCAATTTGACACACTTTATTTTCCAGGAGCAGAGGTGGGTAGTAGCGAGTTACATTTACTTAAGTAACCTTTTGGAAAAAAAAAATACTTCTATGTTGTACCATACTTTTTACTTTTACTTGATTAGATTTGCGAAGAAGAAACGCTACTCTTACTCCACTACATTCGGCTACACTCGACTCGTTACTTTTCTAACCATTTATTCTACACATTAGATATTCTTTATTTTTGCCAGAAAAATGCAGCCAGTGGACCTACCACGTGACTGTGTTTCATCAATCAGATGTAGCAACAATAATCGCATGTAGTCACATGACCACACACAAACTGACTGCATAGCGAGGAAAAAAATCTTCAGCCGTGGTAGACAGAAAATGAAAGGATAAACTAAGCAGAGGCATCTGTCTCCAATGATACAACAGAAGAGGCTGAACACCGCTGGCCTCATATAAAGCATGTTTCACTTACACGAAGTGCAAAAGAACAGCTTCATACTGTGGTGTCAAAACAGACAGATACTTCAGCATATAAAAACCCGACTTCTAACCTGAGGAAACATGTAGCCGTTAGTTTAGCTGTTTTGTTTAATGTTACAATATTAACAAATATAATTAGCAAATAAGCTAGAGACAAAAAATTATAGGTTTCTTACATTTGTTCTGCTGGACACAGTTTATGTTAAAGTGAGACCTCTTGTACATGTTCTAATGTTATCTGCTGAGCCATTTGAAGGGCAACTAAATATACAGTATATCCTACACTGGAAATAATTTAAACATACATATGTTACCTACAGTAGGTATTTATTTCAAAAGCTTTATGTTGTGAAAAAAAGTGAGATTGGGAAATTTGTGTTTCTTGTTCCTTAATTTGCTATTTTGTAAATATATTTATTTTTATTCATTTATTTTATTTTATTATTTGGAAGTGTCAGGAACTTTAGATTATTTTATAATTTTGTCTGGCTGCTTACATTATTTCTGAAAGAAAAAAGAAAAAGAAAAAATCGGACATCACGATGTTAGTACTTGAGTTGTCTTTTCACCAAATACTATGTTACTCTTACTTGAGTAATATTTTGGATGACTACTTTTTACTTCCACTTATGTAATATTATTTTGAAGTACAGCTACTCTTACTTGAGTACAATTTGATGTGACTTGATTCAAAATACTGAAGGGCCTGGTTCACAAATACATGATAAAAAAGATAAAAATCTTATTAGCTTAAATTATTGATATGAATGAAACAACAACTAGGAGACTAAGACTTCTGAAACGAACCAGACAGAATCCTTATTTTTCTTGTTAAATAGTAATAATAATGTAAAACATTCTTGTAAAATGTTTATGAGAGCAGCAGGCTCATTCTGTCCTTGACGATACATCAGTACATTCTTATCCTTATTGCAATACATCCCAATGGACAAAAAAAAAAAAAAACACGACCTCGTTGATATGCTTCTCTAACAGTCAGTGTTTCATGTCGAATGTCTTAGCATTTCATTTCATTACCGCATGCCGGGGTTGAAATGGAAATCTCAGACATGAAGGAAACCATATGAAATCCTCAAACGCTTGAAAAATAACCTCTTGATATCTAAAGAAGTGTTAGCCACCTGCTGTCTGTGACTCCTCTACTTCAGGATTTCTTACACACCCTGAATAAAAGCTGCACTGGCATCATCTGCACTTCTGAGAGATGCCATGGAGGAAACAACATGAGTACTTTGATCAGAAGGGTTTTTACTGATAAGTCACTATTAAATTAAGGTCTAGCAAGTGTGAGGGTATACAGTATGATCTTAGAAATTAGTGCAAATACTTGTTAATCACTCTGAAAGAACAAATAAAAAGACAAACAAACAATCAAACAAACAATCTATTAACATCAGTCTGTCATGTTTACATGAATCAGGAGGTACATTCTTAGAAATATAAAGCATACACAGATATGGTAGTTTTCAGAAACATTTAAAGGCAACAATGTTTTCATGTAAAAATCACTTTTTAGTCATATTTATACACTCAGATGGGTCTCCAGTATGGGCGTACAAACAAAAACAGTCTTGTCGTTTTTCCATTTTGTATTGAAACTCACCAGTTCGATTTTCCCCCTATTGTGACCTCATATAAAAAGATTTCCTTCCTGCTTTGATGTTCTGCTTGGCTAAAATCTAGTGGATGGGGCGTCACAGTATCTCATTTACATAAAGACTAAAACAGCATTTTTGGAAGAGGAGTGAAACAGAGTTTGAGGTATGAAGAAATTAATTATTTTAGAGGTACTTCAGCTCATTAACACACACACTTTGAGGGAGCTCTGTGACAGGTGTTAACTCATTTGGGAGAACTGGATGCAAGTGCAGTTTAGGCAGTGTGTAATGAAGAGGCAAGAGGACAAATCCAAACCAGTGTTCAAATCCTGTGGTCTGGCAAACAGGCTAAAGGATCAGGCAAATTGCAAATGTTAATCATGGGGGCAAATAAAAAAGATCCCAAACGAGATGAGAGGCAAAAGTTAAAAACCAGAGTAAAGAAAAACAGATTAACAGTAATCTTGGTAATAAAGTTCAGTCATACTGAGGTTGCACTTTGCGTTGAATGTATACTATAAGTCCTTAGGGAGTGGGGTGTGCAGTTTGAGTCCAGATGTATTGTATGTGATCACTAATCAGGGTGATAGAGTTTGTCTGTGATGGAAAGTGGAGTTCACATTGGCAGAATAGTGTTATCCTCAATACTGACAATATTTTTACCTATATACATGCATTCTTAAACTAGCTTTCCATAAATGGAGACACTATAATGAGTAAAGTCTACTATGCCTACTTCGATTAAAGGATGCAGGCTGCTTGTCAGTACCTCGTATTATGAAAACTACAGCAGGAGCCAGAGCTTTTCTTACAAAGCGCCAACATTATGTAATAGTCTTATAATTAATGTTCGGGACTATGACACAGTCTCAGTGTAGGAACCTAAAACTTATTTATTTAGCCAAGCATTTTTATGAATAGATTTGCCAGCAATAGTGTTAATAGCAATAGGAGCAGATCTGGGGGACTCATGGACGTAGAGTATTATGGTGATCTGGCATGTTTAGATGCTGTCTTTTCATACTCTTATTGATCACTCAGGTTTGTTGACGGTGAAGTGACTGGTCGCTTTACATCCTGAGAAGCCCTCATGTCTGTGTTTCCTTCTGGCTCTCCCTTTTAGTTATGCTGTAATAGTTAGTTCTGCCCAGAGACCATGCTTGCACTCTGCACTACATACAGTATACAGTACCACTCACCTTATATGTGTGACTATGACCATAATTAACTGTTATGTCTTTTTCTTTTCTCAGTTTTTCTCACCTTTTCTTTGTCTCTCTCCTGAGCTGCCAACGATCCAGACCACCTCTCCCCTCTGGACCTGTCTGACTTATCCTGGTGGCCCGCTTCTGGTTGGAGATCTCGTCATGGTGTGGTGACCGTGGATGGTTCCACTTTACCATAAAGATGGTCCTGTCCTTGGCTGATGCAGACAGCTGTTCTCTGAGAACTTGTGACTGCAGTCGCTTAATAGTTCAATACTGGAGTTTCCTACAGTCTACCTGAGCCTCCAATAACAAACTGGACTCCATGTTAACAACATCTTTATTTATTTAGAAGTTCCAGGAACCTAACACACAGAATGACTGCTGAAAAATTCCTGCTATCTATTATCATCGAAATGAGTATGGGTTCCCTGTTGAGTCTGGTTTCTCTCAAGGTTTCTTCCTATTTCCATCTCAAGGAGTTGTCCCTTGCCACCATCACCCTCGGCTTGCTCATCAGTGGTAATCTGATCATTTTGATTCATACACATTTTCAGCTGCTTTGTGACAATGACCATTGTGAAAAGCATTATATAAAAATAAAACTGAATTTTATTTAAATTTTACATGTCTCTACTGATCTTCATGCCTCTTCTGTGCATCCCTCCACGTCTCTAGACTCTTCTCAACCTGCTCCCTACTCTAGTTGCTGATCACAATATCATCCGCAAACATCATAGTCCAAGGGGAATTTTGTCTAACCTCATCTGTCAACCTGTTCATCACCAATGCAAACAGGAAGGGACTAAGAGCAGATCCCTGGTTCAGTCCCACCTTCACCTTAAACCAGTCGGTAATACCTATGGCACACCTCACCACTGTAATGTTGTCCTTATACATATCTTGCACCAACTTCTCTGTTGATCATAGTACTTTTTTTGTCGGGCTTGTGATCTCTTCACATTGGCCCTTACCAGATCAAACAATTGATACTGCCGGTCTACAGCATCATAGCTAGGTTGGTTGGGGTCAGGAGGATTATGCAGTGCTCTCTCCAATGGTCCTATGAGCTTATGACCCAGTGCAATTTCTGCAGGTGAGTATCCTGTGCTCTCGTGCCATGCAGAATTTAGTGCAAAATGAAAATCACAAATCCATTGGTCCCATGAACGATGATTCTCCTGCGCGTAGAAGGCAATCATATTCTTAAGATTATGGTTAACTCGTTCAGTTAGGTTGGTTTGTGGGTGATATGCGGTGGTTAGTTTTTGGATTACATTCCATTGCTTGCAGACAAGTTTGAGAAGGTTGGCAGTAAACGTAAGAGTTCCTCTGCCTGAAGCCAGGAAAGCAGGAGTACCCCATCGTGTGAAGATCTCCTCAACTAGGATCTTTGCAATTGTTGGTGCTTTTGCAGAGCGAAGTGGAAATATCTCCACCCATTTGGAGAAATAGTCCACGATGACCATCAGATACTCATGCTGTTTGGTGCTGCGAGGAAAAGGTCCCATCAGGTCAGCATATATCCGGGCTCAACAATGGTAGTGTTTTGCAATAGACCAGCAGGTTTAGTGTTGGTAGCTTTGTGTTGCTGACATGCCAAACACTCTCTACAATAGCTCCATACATCCTTCCTTATCTTAGGTCAGAAAGAGAAATGCAACAATCTCATTAAAGTTTTAAAACTTCCAACGTGACCGCCCAATGGATTGTCATGTGCATATATTAAAAACAAGTCTTTAAATCAGCAGGAACAATAACTTGCAGCTTCTGACCTTTCTTACAGTCAGGAACACTTCTGAACAACACATCATTTTGCTCAATAAAATGTGTTCTCAAAGGGTCATCTTTGTTTTGTTGTTTGCTCTTCACTACCAGTTCCTGGATTTCAGCATCAGCTTTCTGAGCTAGTGCAACCTGAGACAAATCCACAGGAAGATCATTGGTCATGTTAGATGAGTGAATTGCTGTGGTTACCATAATTACGTTTGTCTCTAATTGGTGTTTTCTTGACAGGGCATCTGGTACAATATTACATTGACCTTTCCTGCAACGAACAACAAAATTAAACCCTTGCAATCAAATTGTCCATCTCTCCAATCTTGAGGAAGGTTTTGGATGATTAAAAACCCATGTAAGTGCTGCATGGTCAGTTAAAACTTCAAAACATCTACCTTCCAAATAGTGCCTCCATCTTTCCACAGCCCATACCACAGCTAAACACTCCTTTTCTGAAGCTGAGTAAGCTTGTTTGGCTCCTCTCAACAGACGGGATGCATAGGCTATGACACGTACTTGACCATCAAACTATTGGGTCAATACTACTCCTAAACCGGTGTCACATCTGTTTGAACTTTAAAAGCCAATGTGTAATCTGGTACTGCTAAAATTGGAGCTTTGGTTGGATCCTCTTTGATCTCCTCAATTGCTCTCTGACAATCCTCTGTCCAGTTCCATTTTGTACCTGTGCATGTAATGGAGCAGCTTTGGAAGAGAAGTCTTTAATGAACCGGAGATACCAACCAGCCAGCCCTAGAAATCTTGGGACATCTTTAACTGAAGTTGAACAGAGAAATTTTCCACAGCATTTACCTTTTCCGTGTCAGTTTTAACGCCTTCAGCTGATACGATGTGTCCTAGGAATGTCAAAGAAGGTTGGATGAAGTGTAGACTTCTTGCAAGTGGCTCAGATAAGTAGAAATGTCTTGTGAATAAACCACAATAGCGTCAATGGACACCATGCAGAACTGATTTTTATGCTTCCATCTGATGTTCCATCAGACGCTGGAAAGATGCTGCAGCATTTCTGAGCCCGAAGGGTAGACATAAAAATTCATATAGCCCTGATGAGATGTCAAATGCAGTTTTTTCACAACACTTGCTGAGTCCATCTTCAGTTGCCAGTAGCCAGATTTTAGATCTAGTGTGTTAAAAAACCTTGGCTCCCTGCATGGCTTCTAAAATGTCCACAACTTGAGGCATGGGGTAAGCATCTAAATGCATTTTGGCATTCCGGCCATGATAGTCATACACATACATAAACATTCTAGAACTGCCATCTTTCTTCTCAACTATAACAGGCGATGCCCATGGGAAAATGGATGGACGATTTACCTGCTTTTTGCAACAACTCCTTGACTTGTCCTTTTATAAACTCATTCTTAGTAGTTGACACACAATATGGCTTTTTCCTTACTGGATGTTCATCCGTAGTGATGATCTTGTGTTTCACCAGTGAGGTACGGCCTAAATTCTGTGTGCATACCTTGGGCCACTCTAGCATTAGACTTTGCAGCTGTGCTTTTACATCAGGTGAGGTCTCTGCTTTTTTTGAGCCACCTGGTGAATAAGTTTAGCATCTGCATCATCCTGTATGAGATTTTTCTCTAGAAGTAGTGCAAGAAAAAATTAATTCACATAGCACAACTCAGTAAAGTTAAAAGGAATGGTTGGGCTGTGTCTGCATCTGGCAAATAGAATTGGGCGGAATTAAAATCTATTACCATTCGTGACAGTTTTTAAAAAATCCAGTCCCAAAATAACCGGTACTGCCAGGTCAACATCTTTGAGTATGTAGAACTGTACTTCAAACATCTTTTCCTTGAACCTGACATCTCTCTCTTATTTGACCAACAGCTTTTTTGTTAATGTCCATTGGCGAGCATGAAAGTCTGTGTACTGGGAGGCAAACATTTAGCTTGAGAGTTCAACATCTTCCATACCTTTTCTTGTATCAAAGAGTAAATGCTCCCGGTGTCAATAACTGCGTTGATGAATTTGTGGTTAATGAAAATGATATTTGAAGTGAACTGAAATTATCTGATCGTTCTCCCATCATGAGGTGAGTTTTCGGGTCAGGTTTTTCAGAGATTATTTTTTTCTTCTGATTTTCACCACTTACTTGTGTCCAGAACTTCTTGCTCTCCACCCAATCTTTCTCCACTTGTGTCCCAAATGAACATCATCAACCACAGTTTTAGCCGTGCCTCTAAGAAGTGATGCTAAGCGTGGGTTGCAGTTCCTAAGAATGGACTTCACCATCTCGCCTTCAGTCATCCCAGGTTTGCTTCAGAGGCAAATGGCTCTATAATTAAAAGCAAAGGTTCTTACACTTTCATTTGGGCCTTGTTTGTGACTTGCCAATTTCTGAGCAATGACTTCCTGGCCATTTCCAGTCATACAGAATGATAGGGAAAAAAACTTCACCATCAGCATTCTTCATGCAAACATGGCATCTGTGGTGCTCTTTTTGGCATGAAGCCATACTGCTGCTTACAGATTGTCACCTCTCTTCTCAACCTAGCTTCCACTATTCTTTCCAATAACTTCATGGTATGGCTAATCAGCTTTATGCTTCTGTATTTGCAGCAGCTCTGCACATCTTCCTTGTTCTTAGAATTGGAAATAAAACACCCCTTCTTCACTAGTCAGGCATCCCCTGACATTATAAAACTTGTTAAATAATGTAGTAAGCAACTCCACTCCCAACCCTCCTAAATACTCCCATGCCTCCATTGGAATGTCATCCAGACCAACTGCCTTTCCACTCTTCATCCTCTTCATAGCTTACTAATTCTCTGTACTACCTGATTCAGTACCTCCACCTCCTCCAACCTTCTCTCTCTCTCTCTCTCTCTCCCTCTCTCTTTCTTATTGTCTCCATTCACAGGTACAGGGTAGTGGTGAAGAGATGCTGGACGACTCGTCAGCTACTGCAGAATTGGTAAGGATGTATTGATGGAAATGGCAGTGGAGAATACATCTTTTTTTAAGAAAGAGGAACATAGGGTAACATACAAGTGTGGTGAAAATGTCCTTTGGTGGACTATCATGTGTGTTGGAGATGCTATCTGAGGTAGATTAGTGATCGAAATGTGGTAAGTCAATCTCCTCTCTGGATTTCACACAAAAATCTTTCTTCTCAATTTCTACCATCTAATCTGGTATTAGTCCTCAATATTATTTTCTTCTTCTGTACCTCAAAAGTCATCCTAAATACCACAGTCCAATGCTGTCTAGCTACATTATCCCTGCAACCAGCTTTCGGTCACTAATCTCCTCCAGATAGCATCTCCAACACACCTGATAGTCCACCAGGGGACATTTTCACCACACTTGTATGTTACCCTATGTTCCGCTTTCTTAAAAAAAGATGTATTCTCCACTATTTTCTATCCCTTTTGCAAAATGTACAATGATCTGTCTATCTACATTCCTCTCCAGGACACCACATCTATCCATCAGCTTATCATGACCTCTGTTCCCTTCTCCAACATAACACATAAAATGCTGTTTTGTGTTTTAAACTCCATTATAATTAAACCAGTCTGTTAAAGCAGGACAAACCCAGATGCATTTGTGTTTTTAAAGTGTGTGATGTTCCACGCTGATTAAGAAATCTCTGGCTGCATTTTCTCAACAGTTAATTATTGTCTCGTCTGGTTTCTGATTTGTTTATTATCTGTCTGTCATGTTCCCTTTTGTCCTGTTGTGGCTTGTTTCAATTTGCGCCGAACTTTAATTGCGTGCATTGAAAATGTGTCAGTGTGATTGGCAGCTCCTATAATGTAAACACACCCGGAGCAATTATGAGCTGTGTTTTTGCATTGTTTCATTATAAACACACACACACAAACACACACACACACTGAATGTAAACTATAGAGGTTCTCCATTTACGAAAGCATTCTGAAAGCTGCTTTGATCTGTCGTGTTTATCGCATCAGCAGCCTGAGACATGTTTATTGTGATGGGCGATAATTAAAAATTAGGCCTCAGACATGCCAAATTTAAACCTTAAATATTTCCAATAATTTACAATGCTAATCATTTATGGAGAGACAGCATGGATTCATAGATTTTTATTTATTTTTATTTTTTTTACCTCAGACCTTTAAAAGAAGTAAAAAGCTAGATTACCAAACATTATTAAGCATTTTAGTTAAGGTCAGAGAAAAGAGAGTGTTCTGCTAGCTTAGCTTTTACTCATTAAAGTAGCTATGTTTCTTTAGATTAACATTTACCTTGTATTTTAGCATCCTTTCTTTATATTACCTTTGCTTGGTAGATTAGCAACTTTTCCTTAACTATCACTCACTATATTAGCATCCTTTTTTAAAGTAACTATTACCCACTAGATTAACTTCCTTTCTTTAGCTTGGGTTTTCCTTGGAAGAATTTAGCTATCATTGAATTGATTGCATAGTTTCTTTAAATTACCTATTACTCAATATATTGATTGCCTTACTTTATATTAGAATTTACCTACTGTAGTAGCTTTATTTAAATGAACTATCACCCAGTAGACTGTTTCTTTAGCATAGCTTTTACTCAGTAGATTAGCATCCTTTCTTTAAATTAGCTATTCCATACAGGAACCTTTGTATTCCAACCAGTGGCGGTTCTACACTGAATTGCTCCCCGGGCGAGACTCCCTCCCGGCGCACCCCCCGTCGTTATATCAATACCATCTAACATTAATTTAGATTGTCTGAGCTCATAAGAACCATAGGCTAGGTGACTCTTAATGAG
>JAQMYG010000012.1:3430557-3456476 GCA_030014215.1 Clariallabes teugelsi
CCCACAATGCATCTCCCGCACTGGACTACACTTCCGTAAACAGCTGTCATAAATCAACCTCTCTCTCCCGCAACACTTTTTTGTCTGAAAAATTAGCAAGGAACATCGCTAATGAGCTCAAACTAACAGAATCACTGCTGTAAAGTAAAACAAGCAAACAAATGAACCAGCACCTCACCTCTGAAAAGAACTGCGACAGAGCAGAGTTTCTGTGTAGAGCAATTCGTAATTTGTGCCGGTTCACACACACTCTCTCGCCTTAATGCCTGTGCATGTGTGTGAACCGGCACAAATTACGGGCACACACATACTCTGCTCTACACAGAAACTCTGCTCTGTCGCAATTCTTTTCAGAGGTAAGGTGCTGGTTCACCCCCCCCGGCCCGCTTCACACACACACAAACACGCACACACATTAAGACGAGAGACTGTAACTTTAACCTCTGTATTGAGAATTTCTTTTGCTTTACTCGCGCACGCACACGTGTGTTATAAGAAACAGTACACGCGCTGTACACACGAGCTTCTGAACACAAAATAAAATATATTTTACACACACACGTGGTCACAGTGTAATAGTACACGCGTGCACGGATGTTGATTATACCAGTAAGAGACGAGCACTAAGACTCAACAGGGGAGACGATTACCCACAATTCTGCAGTGCAAGAGAGAGAAACACCGTTGGCCGTCACGTGAAGTTGTGATCACGTGACGCTTGGCGTGAAAAACAAGAAGCGCATGCGTTATACATGATACTCGGTGCTCGTAAACCAAGACTTGCTCATTTTTCAAGTCAAAATTTATTAAAAATCTTTGCTCGTCTTGCGGAACACTCGTAAACCGCGTTACTCGCAATCCGAGGTTCCACTGTAGTTACTTTAAAAAGTAACGTCCGCCAACAGTGATTATAATCCAAGTTTCTGGACTAGGTGTACATGCGCTAGGAAAATTGGTCCAATACACAACTTGATGCAGCCATAAATGTCACACCCGATTTGCATTTGGGATTGCCAAAAAAAAAAAAAAAAAAATCTCTAAAATTATTTCTTATGACGTATCGCGTTTCATTTTTTTTTTTTAATTTCTGATTGTCTTAAAAAAGTTTACTAAGGAATTTTTGAGACTCAAGTACATAATATTGTATTATTCTTGTTTTTCCCCTTTTTATTGGATGATAATAATAATAATAATAATAATAATAATACATATAAAAATATTAATATATATTTGTTCATTAATTTATTCATTGATTGAGTGATTCCTGTGGGTTTTGGAAACAAATAAAATGCTCGTTTTCAGGTTCAAACGTAAAATAATGAATAACTTTCTGTCTCTCATGTCAGAATTAGTAAACAGTGTGAAGTTCAGTCATAGCCACCAGCTGAGGTGTCATTAAATTCCAACTTGGTTTTGACATAATTAACCTGATGCTGTATACATAAAGTACAGAAAGATTACATAAAAATACATAAAGTACAGAAAGTACTTTATGTACAACTGTGTTAATAAACCCTTTTCAAGTTTTCTTTTGCCTAAACATTATAAATCATTTAAGCTGGCAGTTGTAGTATCCACATGCAAAGTAATAAATTGCAGCTGGTTTTGGGAGACAGGAAGCATTTATGCGAAACTGGCTGTTCCTATTTGCATAAAGTTAAGTTTAGTACATCAAGTTGAAAATCTAATCACTTCCCATTCCTTTTCCATTTTTTTTTTTGCTTTTTTTGTGAAATTGGTGAGGTTTTCTTTGTCCTGATAAATGTAACATAGACTAAAATCATTTATAAGCCACTAGAATTGATTGTTGCTTGATTTTTTTCTTGTTTCTAAAGCAGAAGTTGTCTTCGATGTCTTCAAGTTGGTGTTGCTTAATAGACTAGAGATTGCTATGAGACTGCTATTGCTAATAAAACTTAACAACCATTCAAACAGCCAACCATCCAACCAACCACCAAGGGATAAGTAGACATACAGTAGTTCTTAAATAACTGCTGCTTCTTTTTAAGAGTCTTCATTTTGAAACAAACCTCCATCAAGCTGCATTTTAAGAACAATTTATTCCAGTAAATAAGAAAATTTGGTGTGGTTTGTATTTGTATAAAGTGAAGGAAAGGACAGAAACTCTGGACTTAAAGGTTTAAACTTAATGTCTTAATGTATGTAAAATTTAACTGCTATATACGCACTAGTTTGCGTTTTAGCTTTGTCTAAAGGAATGAAATAATGCATGTGCTTAATTTGCTGTCTTTTAGTTCTAACTTTGTAATAATTTCGAGCCATGAGCACACTAGTTGGGATGCTCAGCTAGTTGATCAACGGTTGAAGGCTCGTGTACACATCTGTCAACAACTCTTTTTTTTCTGGTCCTTTTAGCTCATCCTCCACACATGGCACCCTCTCTCTTCCTCCTCTTTTCATCAAGGTAAATCCTGTATCCGGCCCTGGCTGAGGCTATAGAATCCAGTCGTTCCTCTGTGAGGGACACTTTGAGAACTCCCTTACAAGCTTTAATTGGTCACAGACTAGTCTCAGGGCCTCAACAGTTTCTTCTTTTATGTTGCAAGGCTCTATTTCCCTGTTCACAGAGAAGCCTCTCTCTACTGTAGCTTGCCCATGAGATAAAAGCAGGAGGAGTTGAAAGCAACTCCAGAGCTCAGGATAAGACTGGTTGAGAGTTCATTAAGAAAAGCATCAAGTCATATGAGGCTTTGAAAGAGAGGACCTCTTCACTTTTGGCATGCAGAAAGAGTAAGGTAGAGAGAGAACTGTCAACTGCATCACCTACAATGGACAAACACAAAAATCAGTCATTAAATCACAACAATTTAAATGAATCGTCATTTATATAGACATCACATTGATTTGTAACAACATATTATAATTATTTACTATTTATGACCATTTCATGCTCATTTTAATTAAGCATGCATATTTTAAAAAAACAAATCCTTAGACTATTACTCACAAAAAAAAAAAAAAAAAGCAAAGCTGTTCTTAAAAACTGTGCACAACCTTTATTTTGAAGTTGTCCCTATAACATTCCTCCTGTCAACTGCCTGTCCTGCAGAAATCTTTCAAGTAGAGAATTCATCTTCCACTTGCACTATTTTGCATCTCTGCTCATGATGGAAGGGTCGAAGCATGAAATTTGCCTGACACCGGGGTATTTCAAAGGGCTGCTTTATTGCATTCGCTTAAGAATTCTGCAGAGGCACCTTTTGCAGTTGCTTCTACATTCTAATGGAGCAGTGGTGGCTCAGTGTGTTAAGGCTCTGAGTTACGGATTGGAAGATCAGTAGTTTGAGCCCCAGCTCCGCCGGGTTGCCACTGTTAGGCCCTTGAGCAAGGCCTTAACTCTGTCTGCTCCAGGGGGTGCCGTAAAATGGCTGACCCTGCGCTCTGACCCCTGCCTACTAACAAGAAGCTGGGATATAGAAGTGCAGTAATGTATGTGTGACGAATAAAGGCTGAACTTAACTTGACTTAATTCTAGGGTAGTAAGTTCACCTACTCTGTTGCATGATTTGCAGATTTGCCTACCGGAGATGGACAATGAGAACTGGTGTGGGGTTGTTTTTCAGGAGTTTGGCTCAGGCCCTTACTTCCAACGATAGGAACTCTTAATGCTTCAGCATACCAAGACATTTAGGACAATTTAATGCTCCAAACTTTGTGGGAACAGTTTGGGGATGGCCCCTTCCATGTGCACAAAGCAAGTTCTATAAAGACATGGATGAGTGGGGTTGGTATGGAAGAACTTGACTGGTCTGCACATACTGCTAATATAGTGTATATAGAACGAATGCAATGTATTTTCAAGTTTTTAAAAAAAAACCCATAATGGCTGCAGTTGCTCGATAGTTCAAGACTTGAATTTCCTACAAGTCTACCCGAGTCTCCAATAACTACCTGGACTCCATATTAACATCAATTGACATCAACTATTATGCTGAGCTGCCTGCCACCTAACACACAGTATGAATGCAGATCAATTCCTGCTATCTGTTTCACCCAGATGAGGATGGGTTCCCTGTTGAGTCTGGTTCCTCTCAAGGTTTCTTCCTATTACCATCTCGGGGAGTTTTTCCTTGCCACTGTCGCCCGCGGCTTGCTCACCAGGGACAATCTTACCATTCTGAGTCATGCACACTCACATTCCATACAAACTTAAATAATTCCTTTGATTGTTTCAAGCTGCTTTGCGACAATGACAATTTAAAAGCGCTATACAAATAAAATAAAATTGAATTGAATTGAATAATGTGGCAGTGGTGGCTCAGACGGCAGATAGTTCCCTTTTGATGAAACGTCTTACCAGACTCCATAAAATGGAAAACAAATTTGTCTAGTTATTTAACATGCTGTTAACCAGCTTCTTTAATCCTACACAGTTAATGAGTGTAGTATATCAAGTTCGGAAGATCCTAAAACAAAATAAATAAATAAAATTTAGCCATTTAAATGAAATAGATATTTTATTATTACCATCATCAATGGCAGGACTGGCTCAGCAGTCTGGTATTCATTCAATAATGGACAAAACATTCTGAATATCACAATGAATAACTGACATTTGCTAAGATCAGGGGATCTTCATTTTCTACTTCAGTGGGATCAAAAGAAGAGATTCCAGGGTAGTTGGTACTGTAGTTCTTTTCTATTGACTGGCTCCACATAATCTTTAACATTTTGCTGTACTTTAATCTGTATTTCTCAGCAAGAGGCAGAATTTCCACCCATCTGTGTCCACAGAATAAGCCTGGCAAAAGAGATGAGCCAGTGAGTTTTGTATCAGCTTTTCTTCTTGCATATTCTAAATTCTTCATCTTCCAGCCATTTTTGCTGGGATTTGCAGTTCATCATTTCTTTGCGACTTTATGAAATGTACTTTCTCTACTCTAAGTTTTATTCCTTCAGGTCCCAGGCCACCACTGTCCAAACATCCGGCCCACTGTAAATATATGATATCCTAGCCTATAGAACCTTGAATATCTTGAATATCGTTACATTTAAATGCACCTTCTTAAAATAAGATTACAATAAACCATATATAAGATTATTAAGCTTTTTTCTTATAATAAAAAAAAAATTATGTTCTATTAGCAGATCATTTTGTTAGGGTTAGAAATTTATTTCTTGAAAGAAGCAAAATGTGTTGACAATAAAAAAGCTTAAAGATCTTTGAAAAACTGAATTATGGCAATTTTGCATTGCCAGAGGAGATAAACAAACTGATTCTGCACCTGTAGCAGAAGATTTTTTTTCCAAAACTTTATAACATGTATTATCTTTTTATTTTCAAAACTTTATAATATGTTTTATGAATGGGGGAATTCAACTGAATCAAAGGCCTTAACCTGTACTAAATTAATTTATTGACTTGTAATGCTTTTTAATGAAAACCCTATTACAGGAGAAGCTCTGTGATTCTTTGCTTTTTCCTTTAAAAACAGGCATTTCTTGGACACCTTGGACATCTAATTCCATGAGATGGCAATAGGAAGAAACCTTGAGAGGAACCAAACTCAGCAGGAAACCCATCCTTATATCCATTATAACAGAAAGCAGGGATTGATTTGATTGATTGATTTCTACTATATGTTATACAGTATTTTAGGCGGCTTGAAGTTCTCCCTGTGCTTGGTTGGTGGTGATCACATCTTTTGGGAATTGACCATCTTGTGTGAATGTGTGTGCTTGTGCCTTGGAATGGGTTGGCACTCATCCAGGGTGTACCCGGACTTGTACCCTGAGTTCCCTGGGATAGGCAGCAGGCCTCCTTTAACCCTACACAGAACAAGCAGTACAGAGAATGGATGGATGGATAGATATAAAGTCCATAGAGAAGAGAATTGTATATAATATAATTTTAATAATGTTTTTTTTTTTTTTTTTTTTTACATTCACATGGCCAAAAGTTATAGAGGAGGAAAATGTTAATGGTTTGGGGTAAAGTAATGCGGAATGAAGTTTAATCTTTCTCCACTGAGCCTAAAAGTCTAAATTAACCATCAATTTCAAATTACTGTAAAAGGGCACAAGCATCAGCGTAAAATTAAGAAGTAATGCTTACAGTATGCAAAGCTTCAGAGTTACATTTATCTAATTAGTCTTTTTTTGCCCATCTCTTTTACACTGATTTGTCTTTTGGCCGCATTTCTCACGCATGTCTCAGAAACTTACTGATTGAAGTGTTGCCTTGTTTGAAGTTTTTTTTCTTCCAAAACAGCAGGACACAATTGGGCACCAATCAGCCGTCATTGATCTGAGCCTAGTTTGAGTTGCATTAATCTTTTCCTCTCCACAGCGACTCCTTCATCGTTAATCTGTTGTCGTTATTGACCTTTCATTGCTCAGATTTGTCTTTGCCACTACATTGAATCAACTATCCGAATTCCGTCTCATCTCATTCAGCTCCAGGCCTCTCTCGATCGTGGCCTGATTGCTCTATGCATCAGTTTAAACACGTCTGCTTTCCATCAACTTCAATTCTCTGCTTTATGGCCTTCCAGATTCTTCCTCAGGATGGTTTAAATAACAATGCACAGAGAGATAGATCGTATCAAACTAAATCCAAGTTGAAAATGTGTATATTTATCATCCCTTTCTTCACCCTTTTGTTTTTATTTTTCCATTAGTCACCTCTAGGCAGGTGTTTATCATTTATCACACATACCTGACAGGCAGATTCTTTCGAATTCACATGACTCCTGTCTATTTTACAGGAGAATAAACTGCAATCATATTCATAGAAGCTTGATGCCATATCGCTTCTTTCAGAAAACACAAAACATTTCCTGAGGGATGATGTTTTAGAGTGAAACGGAATAACAGGTAGTTTATCAAAAGTTTCGACCTCCAGGGCTTTCTCTATGCCAGAACAAATAAAGACTGTACTCAATGTGTCGATCCTTAGCCGAGAGTAACGGGAACATTATGAATTACACCGTAAAACATTTTCGTAGTAACTGATGCTGAAAATGTAATGTTGTAGAAAAAGATTTAAAAGAGTAATAGAGGGCATTTGGAGCTCAGGGCTTCTGTGCTGTGATCGAAAGGTTGTGAAATTAAATCAGGGAGTCAATCTTTATAAGAAAATAATCAGGACATGATGGTGTAATAAAGCATTTTGTGCAGAAATGTTCAGATGGATTGGAAACCTGTGACGTATTTGTTTTAAAATAAATCTTATTAGATCGTACCAAAATATCTTCCATTCACGGTACTGTGCAAAAGTCTTGACACCCCTCGTTTTTTCAAATTTTGCTCCCGATGAGATTTTCTTGTACTTTTAATGTAATGTCGTCTTGAAGAATAGATTTCCTTGTTTTTAACAAGTCTTTGGCTATCATTTTCAGTCCAGTCCCTGTACCTGAGCAGGTTCAGGTTTTTATATGTGTGTATATATTGAAGACTGCCAGTGACGCAGACATCAGAGAAGGTTTATTTCACCTGCATTGGGTCCAGAACAGTTTTTCCTTGTACCTCTATACCTTTTAATCTTAACCAAGCACATACAATTTTTTCTTGTAATATTTAATTTTTTTTTTATTTCATTATATGATAATATGAACCTTTGGAACAGCTTTCTGGCCACAAGCTTTATGATCTTCATGGATGACCTTCCTTCATGTGTTAGTTTCACTTCGGTGGTTCATGAGAGTTGCCTTGTCCTTGAAGTCCATGACTGCTGGGAAAATTTCAAATGCAGTATCAAAGAATAAATGTCCCTTTTCTGTCCTATAACATTATCCAACTGTTCAGCGAACACATTTAATTTATTCATTCATGACAGCTGTTATTTTGCCCTGTTGGTCCAGTCATTTTACTCATCATGTGACGGAGGGAAAAAGTAGTGCAACTTTGTCAGGCTCTGTGGATACAGTATGTTAAATTTTGCAATCGAATGCATTGGTTTAAAAATGTGTATGTTTAAATCTTCTACAAAAGGATATGTGGCAGTTTTCAAGTTAAAGATTTTATCACAGATATTCTTGAATAATATTAATGGATCAGTGATTGATTTAGAAAGTAATTAAAAGAGACATACACATACAGTATATCCTTTATTAGTATTCTAGTTATGTTGGAAAGTACTTTACAGGTATTTATTTAAATACTGGGGAAATGTGAGAACCGAATGAAGTACTCTCTAACCTACAGCTCAATGTCTTCCTTTAAACATTCAGCGGATTAAGAGAAAATCCTGCGTGGTTTCCCGAGGCAGTGCCTCTGGCGTGCTGCTCTCATGTCCCGGCTATCTATTCCTCATTACAAAGCTTCACTCAACCTGCGCTCTTTCTGTTTCCCACTTATTCCCATAAACACCTTGCAGCTTCCTCTCAGGTTTGAGCAGCACATGCAGGGAATTGAGACGTGGCCCATTTCGGTGATGGAGGAACCGAGCATCTGCTGAATGTGAAGCTTCACTCTCTCTACTCTGACACGTAGATCTGTCTCCATTACGGAAGAAAACGCTGATCTCTGACCTTGTGTGGAGAGAAAAAAGTGCATTATTCTTTCCTCCCAAGGTCATTCTCATCGCCTCATTTAGATCCAATGGGTATTGGGTAGGAGATCAGAATTTATATTGTGCATCATGTACTGTAGATAGGATGAAATAGTGAAGAATAACCTGGAAGAAGGGATACTATTCATTTATTAATTATTCATGATTCAATTAATGAATTGTTGGTTAGCAGAAACCGGGACACAACAGCTCGGCGGTTTACCCTGTTGCCTCTCACCACTGTGTGCTTTTGCCGTGCTTGTTGGGTTTGCTCCAGGTATTCCAGTTCGCCCCCCTGAATCTAAAGACATGCTGTGTTGGCGGTTTGGGGAGCTCCAATTTGCCCTTGTGCACTGTGACTTGTCTTAAGGTCTCTGGCATAGGCGACCTTACGCAGTGTAAGTGGTATAGAAATTGAATCCAATCCCATCCAGCAACCCGGTCGCTCCAATCATATGACAGGTGCCACCTGGGGAGGGGGAGTGGGGGTGGGGGTGAACCACAGGGTTCTTTTTTTTTCCCTTTTAAGACTGCTGCTTATGTTGCATCACATTTGGAGACATGCCATCCATCTAAATCAGTGTACACTGATCATTTTTCACCTTTGGCCCCTGATCTCTTGTTGCTCAGGGAAAGCCTTTACTGTTGCACCCGCTGGGGGCCTTTGACGACAAAGTAGCTGGAATAAAAGGAAGAGCAGGATGAAGAACGGGATGGAAAGGAGGAGGTGATAATCATTATTAATAATAATAATAAGAATAATAATAAGAATATTATAACAACAAATCAGAGTTTTATGCCTTAAATATATTATTTAATTCTTTCTAATGGGATGTATTTTTACATAGGTGTAAATTGAATCCTTTAGTTTAGACTAGCACTATTAATGCTATAAAAAGTTCATCAGTCTCTTAAGGATTGACCACAAGTTTTCAATGGGATTAAAGTATTATGAGTTTTCTGGCCATGGACCCAAAAGTTTTATGGTTTTGTACCATTCTTTATTCATGGCCATGTTCTTAGTCAAAATTGTGAGTGCAATTGTGACTCCCTTAGCTGAGAAGCAACACCACACATGGTCTCAGGATGCTTTACTGTTGGTTTTACACAGGACTGATCATAGTGCTCACCTTATACCTTTCAAAAAGGGGAGCAAAGAAGCCATTTCTTTCCAGGAAATCCATCCAGGACAGACTGATATTCTTGAAAAATGTACAGGGATTGGACTGCTGCGGACTGGGTTAGTCATTTTCTCTGATTAATTGCCTTTTCCAGTTTCCAGGCATCCGGAAAAAAGCTTGTCCAGAGAAGAAAAGGTGAGCATTACCATCAGTCCTGTGTCAATGGGCTTGCTCACAATTGTCCCTAAGAACATGAATAAAGAATGGAACAAAAACATCCTCTGAGAGAAACTTCTCACAACCATCCAAGAATGGTCTGGGGACAAACAATGCCTTTTCCAGCATGATGCAGCACCTCGCCATAAGGCAAAAGTGATAAGTAAGCGACTTGGGGATGAAATATTGAGATTTTGTGTCCATGACCAGGAAACTCCCCAGACCTTAATCCTATTGAGAAATCCTATTGGTCAATCCTCAAGAAGTTGGGGGGGGGGGCAAACAAAAAAGACAAATTCTTTCTCAACGTAACTGTCAATAAAAGCCTTTGACACTTTTTGCAATTATACTTCAGTATACGAGAGTAACATCTGACAAAAATGCCAAAAAAATAAACATTTGAAGCAGCGGACATTTAAAAAATTACAGATACAGAATGTTTAAGATATACTGTTCAGTATAGCTGCACTTTTTTTTTTAACAAAGGCAACTTAATGTAACAGTCACCTTTTTCACATACATATCTGATTAGCATTTCATGGCATGCTTGTGTTGTTGTGTTGGACTGGTTCTGGAACAACACACAGAGCAGAATGATTAAACAGCTTTAATAATCAGCTGTATGTCCTCAGCACTGGAGTCAATGTGATGCTGAGACTGGTCCATTACTGAATAGTGCAAAGATCAACACTGCCATCTGCTGACTGAGGAGACAAGCTTGGAGCTCTTCAGGGGAATATGTGGCATACTGCAAGTTATAGCCTGTAACATGTCTAAATTATTACAACATAAAATAACCACTAGATGGAAGCATTTTATAACAAAAAAGGGCCACATGAGCAGGTTTGGCCCATTCTAACCCATATTCTTCTATACATTAGCTTACACGGATCGCTTAGATAAAAAGAGTAGTCAACACACAAGGAAGTCATCTGAGTCTGTGTGACTTCATCAGTGATTTTATTGTTCCTGTACATGAAAAGAACAGTATACTGCTTTTAGCTACTTAGGCTTATATTTTTATCTTAAACAGTATAATGACGCTACAGTGTAGACACTGCATTGTTAATTAGGTTATATCTAAATGTGCTTGCTGGAATTACTAATCTTATTTGAGTTCAGTTAATTAATATAACTGCAATTAAATCTCTGGATTTTGTGGAGTAATATTCTATCGAGATGACAAACTTCTTAATTATCTGTTGTTTTTTCCCCACAATAATCTTGCATTTTTTAAAATAAATTATCAAATAAAATGTTATATTAAATGTTTGATAATATTCATATTATTTCCAAAAGCAGGAAAGTCTAAAATGATGTTCTACATTATATAACAATGATAAAGTTAGCAGATACTTATACGTAGTAAAACAGGAAACAGTCAAAACTCAACTCGGAATCAGCGGTTTCCAGCATGACCAGATTAAAATTTAAGGTTTCTTAGCAGTTTCTTTAAGTATTGAGTGAAGGTTTTATAGCGAGATGAACCTGAACCATTCAACCTGCTCATTAGATGACAGATAGGCATAGAGATAAGATGAAAGAGTTAGGAGATAAACATGTCAGTAGGAGTAACATTATTGCGTAGAAGAAAAAAAAAAAAATGCAATGCTCAAAAAAATCTTCACTGATCCTAGAAGCAAAGGGCAGGATTTAGAGCTGTTATACACACAGGCTCCAACCTGTCTTTAACTGGAAGGAGATTATATTGTAACTAGGTCTGGGTGCATTCCCAGTGTGTAAAATATGTACCTTTTGTTATTTTTAACCTTTTCTATGCTTGTTAAAGGTCCACTTTATCCATATATCCATAATAAATGTTAAACATTAATGTTACATAGGATAAGGTATACCACTCCAAACAGAAGGCCAAGTAGACTTTAGAACTATACCACTGTCATTATATTTAAGATTGTTTCTAAGAAATACTGTATTTATTAGGTCAGTACAAAAAAATGCATTAATGCAAGCATTAAAATAATAATAATAAGAAAATCTTGCAGGAAAATATCTGTAGGTAAAAAAAAAAAAAAAAAAGCATACCAAAACAAAACAAAAGATACGCTTCTAAGTTTTGCATGTATGGAAAAGAATGAAAAACCCATTCAGTGCTCAGTCCTCAGAAAAACTGTGTCTAGGTGTGTTAGTAAAACTAATCAGTGTATTTCTTTATAAAACTACACAAATTGCAATTGAGATTATATTTTAATCAAAGGCATTTCACAATTATTGACTTTGTTTCCTGAATTACTGTTGACTGCTTTTTATAATATTTTTGGAGTGTAGAAACTTTTTTTTTTTTTTTTTACTTTCGCATAGCACTGTAAGAAATGTTATTGCTGTTGTTGGTTTTGGTTGTGGTGATGTTGTCCTCTCTGCTTTAACATAGATGCCCGTTCTTATGCACCCCTTATCCAGGCTTGAGACTGGCACTTTGAGTTAGAGTAACTTCAACATCAGTAGCTAAATTTTCTCTAAGAATGCAAAGGTTGTAAAGATTCTACACCAATACTTTGTTCAAGAAGGACTTGCAACATGATTTATCTTTGTTCCTTAAACTACAACCATAAAACCATAACCATTTCACTGTGAAGTTACGTCTAGGTCTGCAAATGTTGCAAATGCCTTTTTAGAAATAAATCTACTGTCACTTCATCACATTCCTCACTTGATAGCAATAAGATGGATAAGTTTCCACCATGTCTTAAATCCAAGTTTCTTTTCTGAATATTTGCAAGTAGAGCACATGTGAAGCAGTTGCCAACTTCCTGCTTCTTCAAAAACATGCAAACACCATTTTATTGCTCCATTAATAAGGCCAGGCATTTTTTAAAATTATTATTATTTCCTTCACAATAAATATAAACAAGAAAACTGACTTCAACTCTAATATTTTGAAAAGGTAAATGAGCTACCACAGGAAGAGTTGCAGAGGCTTGGCCACAATGGGTACAGAAACATTATGATACTTTTCCTCCAAGAAATATGGGTTTAAATTATTATTGCGAACGGAGGATAAAACACAAAGCTACACTTCACACACTGCATAGCAAATAACATTTTACAGACATACACAGTTGAAATGCATAACAAAAATTCAACATAACAGTCGGTCATTGCATGCCTACTGTACAATGAACATCTGTGCGGTGTTAACATTCACCTTCTTTTTTTCCTTTTTCTTTTTGGTTTACATTGCTAAAGTGAAATCAATATTTGTTGTCTAATCTGATCAGATCCTTGAGCTTGATAATAAGCTAATATTTGGGATCATGAGCATTAGATCATCCTGCACAGCGATCTGTGTTCTCAGCACTGACATTAAGAGCTGTCAAGGTCAAATAAAGCTCTGTTAGAGTGAGTTGACATGGCACAATCCTACTCGAAAAAAACATGTCATCTGTGGGAGGTAAGAAAGAGAAAGAGATTTAGGAGCTTTTCAAATTCTTCATGTACGGAAATAATGTATTTGAAAAAATGTTATGTTACAGTTACAATGCTATCAGTTAATGCATGTGGGTGAAAGGTTTAAACCCATAAAGGATTCAATCTTTGTGAATATACTTCAGTCAGATGAGTCAGTCTCCCTATTTTTATTAAATACAGTACACTATGTCAATTTGCTATTAAGAATGAAATGTTTTCAGACACATTTTAATTGTTCTAAAAAATGTGCATGACTCAGTTCTGATTCAAAAGCTTAGATTAAATATCTGACTCAAAGAACTGACTTAGATCTGACTCAAAGGCTCAGCGTAAATATCTGCCTCAAAGAGCTGAGCTCAGATCTGTCTCAAGGACTTTAATATCAGGCTTAAAGTACTAACTTGGTTCTGAATCAAACACTCATTGGAGGACTGTAATCTAACATGAAGATCCAATTCTAAGATTTAACAGATCAAATTGAAATGTATTTGTGTTTATTTCTGAAGCTTCAATGTTTTTATATTGGTACTTGTATACAAAAATACATACAACAATTTCAGTGTCCATTAAATTTACTCAATAGATAAATTGAAAAAATATATATTTTACCTGACTCTATCACCATCCTTTGTACATTTTGATAATATGTCTCTGTTCGAGTTTCTGGATGAGTTCATATTCAACTCCCCCTCTGTGTACACCCGCATTAATGAGCAGTTTATGCGTGTGGTCAAAGTAATGGTACCATCGTCCATTTGAACTGGCCCCAAATCCAAATACATTTACCTGCGGTAGTGGGAGAGATGAAGAGTAAGACTGGAAACACTTTGTCCTCAGATCATTTTGGCCATTTGACATTAGACTATATCAGTATTTATAACATATTGACCAGCCAAAAAAGTCACCCCCTGGATTTAATTAAGGAAATAGATACAAGCCTTCCAAATTATTTAACCTTAATTAATGCAGTGAGTCACTTCTCACTTCTTAAACACCTGTGTCAGAAGACGTCAGAATCCTTTGGTCATGACAAAGATCTTAACCCAATTTTAGTTGGCTCAGCAATCAGAGTAAGAAGTATCATTATTAAAACCTGGAAGGACAGTGGTGAACTATCATCTTCGAGGGAGAAATTTTGTCAGAAAAAATAATTAAAAGTATGGTGATTTGGGATCAACTAAACATTTGGAGAAATCAAATTATGAAAAACATTAGAATCCATTGGTCATGTTTAACAGTGAAAATAAGAACATTTCCACATACACAATGTGAGGGTATTGGGACTAAACAGTTATGAAGCTTTAAGAAAATCACTTATCAGCAAGGTTAATCTAAAGAAAGATATTATGTTCACATGTGGATTGATCATCACATATTTCAGACCGTGACCCCGTTGAGAATATTTGGGAGGTGCTGGAAAAGGCTTTACACAGTGGTCTGACTCTCCCATCATCAATACAAAATCCTGGAGAGAAATTAATACGACTCTCAATGTTATGACATTACAAAAGCTTATTGAAACAATTCCATGGTCATTATCAAAGCAAAAGGAGATCCAAATAAATTTGATCTGGCTTTTTCCTTAATATCTTTATAAGATTATAAGCTCAGTTATCTGTGATAAACTCAGAGTAGAACCGCTGCTTCTTAGTGTAGAAAGGAGCCAGTTGAGGTGATTTGGGCATCTGATAAGGATCCCTCCAGGATGCCTTCCTATGGAGTTCCTCAGAGGACAGAGGGAGGAAGACCAGACAGTGGACTAGATGGAGAGATTATATCACCAAACCCACTTGGGAAAGCATTGAGATCCCCCTGTTGGATTTGGTTGAGGTGGCCGGGGAAAGAGAAGTTTGGGGTTCTAGATGGATGGATGGTAGATTTTCCTATCAGAAATCTGTTTTTTATGGAGGCTAAGAATACATAATTATTCCTTAACCCCTTTTTTGTCTTAGATTAAGTGTATTAACTAGATAAGTGGTACACAGTGAAATGTTATTATTTTTCATGTAGATTCATTCGAGGGTTTAAAATCCTAACTGTACATAAGAATGTATGGTAACCCTATGGCCTGTCAAAATATACAGTACTGAAAAGTGCGCATCTCGGGCGCTCATGTGCTTTTGTCGATGGGGCCCAGCTCCAGACACACATTTTCCCAGTGGTAAAAGGAAGTTGCATTGTGCAGTTGTTGTTGGAAATTGGTCTCGCGACTGAGGAAAAAGTATTCATATTATTATTTCTGCTCATATGGACACGGTTGTGAATGGGGACAGAGTTTGAAAAAAGTGGCAGAACGAATGCTGGATGAGCTACACTGAAGCATACATAGTTTAATATTTATTTATTTATTGGCCCAATACAGCCCCAAATTCTCATTTTACTTATGAAATGTGAATTTATTTACTCCTTAAGGAGAACTACTACGACTACTACTACATATAATAATAATAATAATAATAATAATAATAATAATAATGTTTTCACCTCATCACAGATGTGCAGGGCCATCATGAGCATGATGATGCCAGTGGATGGATATTTTCCCTTTTTCTCCAACCAGTTTTCATAAACGTATCTCATAAACTCAGGATTAATGATCATCACCTTAAAAAACAAAATAGAAAAACATTTTAATCTGGAAAGGTCTGATATAAAGGATTACACATGAGCTAGTGTAACTGCCATATGCTCTAGCACTATTGCTATCAGTTAAGGAGGTGGAGCTTTTTGTTACTTAAATCACTTACAGCCTTTTTTTTTTATTTAAATTTTTTTTTACGATAAACGTCTTTAATTTCAGTGCTTTGTAACAGTCACTGGCCAAGCTTGAAATTATTGACCAAGGCCTGAAAGGGACATGGCTAAAAAGCTTTTCATTTTGACAGAGTTCCCGCTGTGTTCGTCTATATTTTTAAGATGCAGCGAGAACTTCATGATCTTCTTTGGAGTGTGACGAGCCTTACTTAGTGAGATGCATATCATATATAATATATCGCTATGTACACACCCTATTGTACTCAGGATTGGTAGAGAAGAAGCCACCAAGTAACACCCAAGTATCTACAGTAGGTGAACAGAGTACAGAGGTTGCTCAAACCTTTATGGACACTTTCTTATAGTGTAAGTAGAGTTAATATTAAAGTGTGCACCACTTACTTTGTCTTTGTTTGCTTTTATTGTAGATTTCACCGAACGATATGTACTAAAAACAAGGATAAAAATAAAACATGATAAACTTGTCATTTACAATAAAAGGAAAGGAAAGGAAAAACCACCCTATGCATCAGGTAATGTCCATGAGCTCTCACCGTGTAATGTTTTTGTGAGTGAAAGCACTAATGAGCCACTGCAGATCCAACACTTTAAAAGGCAGGAACACTAGATGGGTGGATGAGTCCAGGTCTGTGGCGCTCTCCGGATAAAACGCTCTGTGTGTGGTCTTAGCCCCAACATCACTCTCGTAGCCCTTTGTTGGAGCATGATTCATCCTGTGACAGAGGTTAGACAAGGTTTAGACAGTTAGACATTTTACAAAAACCTGGACAGACAGGTTAATGGAATTAAAGTCATACCAGGAAGTCATACCAGATAGGGTAGGTGATCATTTTATATGAGTAATACAAGATTGTGATAGCAGATATCAATGGTTAATACTTCTTGAAATATTTTCAATTTGTTATTACTGTCATCTAGTCCACTTTTAAATTGAAATAATATTGCTCTTATACATTTTTCAGCATCTGTTATTGATGGAATAATAACCATTTTAGGATGTTTTCCTGAATCACAGACAGTTTTAGATTTACTGTAAACTTAAGGTGAAGCAAACATGTGCATACTTAATACACATTTGTAAAATTTTTATAATTGTTATTATATTTTATTCCATATTTTATATTCTTTATTACTCTATTTTCTTTTGTATACTTTTTTTTATTATATTCATTTTTTCATATTTTTTATTTGAATACTCTATTTTCTTTTTTAAAGTTTTTTAGTTGTATAAGGTTTTCACTGCGTATCATACTGTGTATGACTATGGATGTGACAAATAATATTTGAATCTGATTTAAAATTCATGCCTGGGACATCTATTGACATTTTTTCTGGGGTAGGAGGTAGCATGTGAAACTTTATCCAGTTAGTGGACTTAGCTACGAATTAAACTGCGGATATTGTGAGCTACTGATTTTGTCTGTATGGTTCTTCTTAATCCTCTCAGCTAAAAATAACTGTTGTTGCAAATAAATAGGTGAAGGCAGTGTGGGTGGGTCATCAGTTTTGTGATTAAGTGTGCTTTTTCATAGCAGTGTTGTTGGACTTGTAACTGCCTGGCCAAATCAAGTTTGTTTCAATTTTGTCCTACAAGTGAAACAATCACAACTATATTAGAGCAACATTGGCAAATTCAATCTTGGTTCTCGGCTATAGAGGGGTAAAATGATCTAATTTGGGTCTCAACACACAACAAAGAGCAAGAAAATAAAAATGGGTAGGACCAACGGTACATGTACTTGGTGTTTATTTACCCCATTTATTTATTTGGTGTTTATTAATCCCAAGCTATAAAAATAAATGCCTCCTTCAAAGGAATGCCAGTTTATTCAGTGAACTCCAACATCCTAAAAAAGAATAACACAATCTGTGCACTGTTGCCACCATTGGATATTTGGCAGAACTGATATGTGCCAGGCTAGAGCGGGTATCATCCTTGCCTTACAGCTCTAGGGTCCCTTGCTCGAACCTGACCTCAGGCTGCCACCTGTACCTATAAAATGTGTTGTATGGGTTTCTTTTGGGTTTTCTGCTTTTCCCCCCTACCTTCCAAAATACTACGTGCTCTTACAGTGTAGACCCCAAAGGGTTTCCAATGCGATACAGATTTAAGTTTTTATACCACAGCACTTTTGAATTTTACCCCTTGATTGGTCAAAATGTGTCCATTTCTATAACAGCAGTTCTGTTTTTTTTTTAACTATTTTTTTTTATACCCTCATAGAAAAACAGTCAACAATTGGATTGCCATACAATGATGGGCTCTCCATTGTTGATGATGTATCATGCTTAGGATGATTTATTTTTTTTTTTTTTTACTAACAGTTTAGTTGCTGTGGAAGCTCTTTGGCATGATTTCATTAACTGTATACAGTATGCGTGAAAAGGTACAGAGGTCAGATAAGTGGGGGATTTTCTTACCTGAAAACAAAGTCATGAGCATCTATTATAGCACCATAGTGAGATCCTTTCAGGTTGGCTGAGTTTCCAACCACAGCACAGGTTCTGCAACGGTCAGGACTAGAGTCATTGTAGTATTGTTCATCATGAAACAATGAGAACAGAGGTTCCACAACTTCACTGAGCTTCCCTGTTTTGGATGGTTGGAGTTTCTGAGTAAATAAAGTATTCAAGTTCACATCATAAAATATATATTTTTAAAAATCTTAAATTTTAAAATCAGTAATGTGTAGTAGAATGTTATTATTATATAAACCAGCATGGTCATGGTCTTTGTTAAAATCTAAGCTATGAAATTATTTTTTGTTATTACAGAATTATAAAACCTTGAAGTGATTTCGGATCATGCTTGTTCCATCATATTTTTCCTATCACATTTCTTCTGTGAATTTGATGGTTCAGCACTATCCATCCAGATTTTTAATAGTATTTTGAGCAGTTCTTGTCCTTGCTTATTGCAGGACACTTATTTAACTCTTCTGACACACAGTAACTTTTTTTTTCACAACCACGGGATGAGTCTCCCGACATGAATGTTTAAGAAATTAGAAGCTGCTCACTGCATCAAAGAATTGTTTCAGCTAAAATACATCAATCACTGCCCTAATAGACATTCTGTGTAGACAGTGTAGCTCTTCATACATGTCCCCATATGGTTTCAGTTAACATTACATCTATATACTGATCAGCAACAACATTAGCACAACTGCCTGGTGTCTGAGTCTGTTTCTCTCTCTCTCTTTCTGCTTTAGTACATGCATCTTTCTCTGATTCATTGTTTAACAGTGTTATTCTCATCTCCATTGGTTTCTTCCATTATCATCCATGCAGTGGACCCATTCAATCCCCTTCAGCCACACACACCCACACACACACAAACTCATAAGTAAAATCTGGGTGTTTTATTTACACTTTAGCTGGAATGAATCCAAACCTATACAGGTGGCTTTACAGGTGGCTTTTCTTTATGTTTTTTTTTTTAAACATAGTTGAATTGACAAAGACCAAAATTCCAGAGATTTCACACGAACCACAGGCGTCAAAGAATAACTAGTTGTGGGTTTGGTCCTTCTCTGGTAAAAAAAAATAAATAAATAAATTAAAAAAAACTTTTTGTCTTTGCCATTCAAAATTACAGTTCATTTTCATTGTATATTTGTATAAGCACAATATAATTTACATGACAACATATAGGTTGGCATCAAACATTTTAACACTGACATCCATATATGGTTCCAGTAAACAGTATATCTACTGCACAGTATATACTGATCAGCCACTACATTAACTCCACTGCCAGGTGAATTGAGTAACCCTGATTATCACTTATATACCAGTAAATTGTCACAAGACTTTTGGGTGTCTGTCGGGTCTAAAAGCCGGTCTGTCTGGTCAGATTACACAGAAAAGCATAAACTGATGAAAAACGCTCTACAGCTCACCCTATTCTGATCTCAGAGTGCCTCCATTACATTAGTACTAGGGGGAATTGTATGCATCGACCATAAGCACAATGTTGAATTACTGTAGTAAATAAAAACGTCTGCATTTAACATTCTAACAGTCACAAATTCCAAGAGCAATAACTTAAAACCAGTAAATGCAGAAATATCTGTTGGCAGAGAAAAACCATCTAGCTGAACAGCAGCATCCGGAACTCTGAACTTAGGTAATGAATGAAACAGGTTTTAACATAAATAATGTTTTATTGTGCAGTAACAAATGTTTTACTGTGACAGGATACAAAGTGCCTAAATACACAAATTAAAAATTGGTTGTTTATGTAACAATCTCAGCAGCAACCTCATTTCCCCTCTTGTCTGTTCCAACCACACAGCATTCAGCATCAGCAGTATGCTACGGTAATCCCAGCCTGATCATCTGTCATCATCTGCACCTGTTTATCACTGGTTCATGCCTTAAGTTAGATGTTTTTTATGCTGAGTGATTCATAGGTCACTGTGGCTTAATAAACAAAATACATTCCTCTGAAATTGTTCAGGTCATTGTTGAACTGACAAAAATTATACCCAATAAAGCCTAAATAACTATTTCTCAAGACCGCCTTAAAATACAAGTGTGGCTCATTGAAAGCAACATATTGTGGCGTGGGCGGGGCGGCGGCTGACGACCATCATGCCTTGCGGGGGTTCTCTATGTGTCCACCCTGTTGGGGAAAGGTGTTTGGGTTAATGGCTTCGGCCGTGTTTGGGTGTGTTGTGTATGTGTGTGTGCTATCTCTCCCAGCCATCGCATTGGGCAGCAAGCAAGCTCACTCGTCTCCAAGTTCCCTTTTAGCAGTGAAAAACGCTACATTGGTGTCAGAAGTGGGATGGAGAAGTTCGAGTTGGAGCGCACTGTTGAGGATCCAGGTGGGCCGGAATCAACGGAACAACTTCAGAAGAAAGAACATCTTCCGGACGGAGCCAGCACCAGCAAAGCAGCGCGACGGAAGCGGAGCGGCGAGATGAAGATCCATGTACTGGATCTCAGGGCGGAGCCTGACGCTGCGCAAGCGCCGGAGCAGGGTACAGGTCCGTGCGCCGTCAGCCGGCGAAGCGACTTGCAGCTGCGCCTTCCTTCCTACAACGGCACCGTCAAACTCTACGCATTCTTTGCCCAAGTGGAGCTAGCCGCCGACTTCGCAGGCTGGTCCCCGGCGGAAACAGCCGTCAGAGTAGCACTCTCGCTGGAGGGCGACGTGCTCCGGGCGCTGGAAGACCTCTGGGCCGATGAGTGGAATGACTGGGCAAAGCTACGAGAGTCGCTCCACCTTCGGTTCGGTGCGGGTAACCGTAAAGAGGCAGCGTGCGAGGAGCTGGCGGTCCGCGAGCGGCGCACGTCTGAGCCACTGGGCGTGTTCGCCATGGACTTAAGAGGCCTCGCACACCGGGGCTATCCAGAGTTCGAGCCCGATAAGCAGGAAGAGCTAGCTCATCGCGCATTTCTCCGAGGACTCCGACCGCCGCGGCTCCGCGAGCACATCAGGTTAGCAGCACCATCTTCCCTTGCGGAGTGCGCTGAACCCATAATGGCAGTGCATCATGGCGAAAGAGCCGAGCGACTACCCACAGATCGGGGGCGCTCGGTAGGCGAACCTAGCCGGGGACAGGGCTACCCGTCACGGTTAGACAATGAACAAGTCGCCGAGGTTTCGCGGCAATGCCGAGGCATGGGACCTCGAGACTACCGTTGCAACATTCTCAGGCCTGAGGGACAGCGTACCCCAGCAGCCGTTAAACTAGCTCCGGGGGCCGCTAAGAGGAAGCTGGCTCCCACAACCGCTCTTGTTCCCCTAACTAGTGGATTCAACTTCTGGTCGGGACGTTTAGGAAACCGCGCCGGAATTTATGTCAACTGTGTGCTGGACGGCGTCTTACTATGGGCGCTCATGGACACCGGCTCCACTGTTTCGCTGCTGCGTAGTGGATTATTGGGGCAAAGCAAGCGCGTGTGCAGACTGCCTGACCCAGCCTTCAACATTCGCACCATTTCGGGGAGCTACGTGAAGCTACGGGCTTGTCGCATGGTGCGAGTACAAGTAGGTGAGCGAACGCATGCACACGAATTCTTTGTGGGGAATATCGAGGAGGACTGCATTTTGGGTTAGACATTTTGGATAAATGGGGTGCGGTGCTGAATTTAAATAAGGGAACTCTGCGTGGTAACTTCGGGTTAGCCAGGTTGCTAATACCCAAACCACAGCCGGACATGTTAGACCGATCCCCGAGACCACCGATCAAGAACATCCCCTTCGCGGAGTCCTCCGGACCCCCCGGCGCTGATCAGCCGTCCGAGCCGGCATGCAGCCGAGTTCCTGCCTCGCCTAGAGCATCATCCGCAGTCGTTTCGCCTGTGCCGCAGCTGGACAGTGATCGCTTTGTCCACCGATGCGACCTCTACTCGGCAAAGAAGGGCCCCACCCAGCGCTCGCGGGCACCGCTGCAGGATTTTCGGGTGGGGGCACCTATGGAGCGTATGGGCGTGGACACTCACAGCCGGGGGCGAGACTTTGCTACTGGAGAGCAGGTATGGGTGTATTCCTCCGGAAGGAAGAGGGGGCTCTCGGCCAAGCTTATGTCCCACTGGGTGGGCCCCTGTACGGTAATTGCTCAGCTCTCCGATGTCATCTACCGGGTGCGGTTGGCGGGGCGGGCGCGAGTTGTGCTCCACCGAGACCGTCTCGTGCCTTACCAGCCGCACGCCGGCGAAACATCGAACTCTACGGAGGCCGGACCGCCTCCGGGACAATGTTGCGCTCCTCCACAAAAGGACCCCAGCGCTGACCGCCTCCACGCCTCCAAGACTGAGAGAGTCGTGGTGACTGGGGATGGTTACAGCTCGGGTGGGGGCAGTGTGGCGTGGGCGGCGCGGCGGCTGACGACCATCATGCCTTGCGGGGGTTCTCTATGAGGTCTTTGGGTTAATGGCTTCGGCCGTGTTTGGGTGTGTTGTGTATGTGTGTGTGCTATCTCAGTGAATGTGCTGCTCATGCTATAAAGTGCTGAGACATAATAAACTTCTCCCAGCCATTGCATTGGTCAGAAAGCAAGCTCACTCGTCTCCAAGTTTCCTTTTAGCGGTGAAAAACGCTACAATATGAAACAATGGGGGGTATATACTTTTTATGGGGGGCTTTCTTTCTTCACTCTCCTCTTCACGAGGTGAAAATCTCCTTAGTTGGGATAACCTGTTGGTCTGCAATCTTCCACATTTAGCCTGAGATTTGGGTTGTTGTCTTGCTGCATGATGGCTCAGAATAAACACATTTCTCTGCAAATTCTGAGAAAGAATATTTCGGTAAAGATGGCATTATTGATAAAGATTAATGGACATGCGATTGAGAAGCAGAAGCAGCCATGCAAGCCCAAGCCATTATACTACTTCCACTTTGAATCGTAAACTCACGTCTTTAAAATAGAGCGAATAAAAAAAAGTTAATTTGGCTTTCCGTTCATGTGTATTTATAAATTGTATTCTTTAAACTAAGGCTGACCTCAACTATATTTTTTTCTTCTACAGAGTGCTAACAAAAGGCTCTGATGTATTTTGTAAAACATTAATTTAATAAATGTAATAAATAAATCAATTATATATACAAATACAAATATATATATATATATATATTTCATATTGCTATTACTGTCAAGATCTTTTGAGCGAGATCTTCTCAGCTAGCACAAGGTGTATTCTGTTTAGCAATACACCCACGAAGGAGATCCTCAGGTTTAAATGCAATTCTTACAAAATAATAATAATAATAATAATAAATAAATAAATAAACTCATTAAAAAAAATCTCTGACCCTCGTTCAGAACTTGTGTGTGCTCATGTTGATCTTTGTTTTTTAACTGCTAGATAGTGAATGGAAGGCAGGAGAAGCAGTACGAGTCAGTGTGAAAACGTTTGGAATGAGGATAAGGTTCAGAGCCTTTCAACACTTTTTTTTCCGCTATAGATTACAAAGGTAATCTAAGCCCATTACAAACATAAACCCCTTACAAAAGTACTTCTTCATTTAAAAAGACAAAAAAATAATAATTCAATTGATTTATTTTTATTAACGTTATCATCAATTTAAACTTTGAAAAGAATGTTTGACTGGTGCACAAGACCAAGATGTGTCTTAACATTCTTTTCATTTCACAATAGTTAACTATGTCTTTGTCATGTGTTTGATCACGTGATTAATTTGAAATTCAATTATATAATACTTGTACAGACATTTTTTTACTTAATCATTTTTAGATCATTTTATTGTTCATTATTATTATACACTTTGACATTTATTATTATTATTATTATTATTATTATTAATCTCTTAATGTTTTTTCACAGTAAAGTATGTTGTGCATAATAAAATATTATAAACAATGCTAAGTAAAATAATAATAATAATAATATTTAATTAAATGCATCAAAATAAATCAAAGTTAAAATTTATTAGTGAATAATTATAATACATTATTAATCTGGTTTTATTTATCCCTATAGTTCTTGGTGTTTTGTATTAATAACACATAGAGAGCGAATAATAAAAATAATAATAATAATAATAATAAAAACTCACCATCCACCAGGTAGAAGTGAGCTCGCTTAGGTTGCTGTTGGTCCTATTCATGAATTTTGGCACCCGGCTGTCGAGGAGCTTGCTGAACCACTGGTCTTCGCGCGGTTCCATCACGCACCTCATGCACGCACACGCCTTGGTCTCGCTCCGGTGGAAATCATTCAGCCTGAAACTGAAGTCGACGCGCACAAATAGCAAGAAGAAGCTCATCCATGCGGCCACGTAAACCACACGGACTTTCAGCCGCATCCTCCAGGGAATCCGAAATAAATTAAACATCATTAAAAAAAAATACTAATAATTATAATTGTTTTTTTTTTTAGTTATTAGTTTCTACCCTGAATAAACTGGACCACTGGGCATTGTGCAATTTGAATGGAATGCGTTTACACTTTGGATCCAGTCACACCTGAATCCATTATCTTTCTGCTGTCATGGCTTACACCCAGGTGATCTAACATTTTTATTGAGGATGAACCACGCCCCAATCAGGTTTCAGCACCAATCAGATTCAAGCCAAAGAGGACGAGAAAGTCGTGAGAGCACAGTGGAGAAGATGTGATAAGAGGACATGGTGAGTGCATGATGAGAGGGGAGGACGTCTGATGTCACGGCGTAGGGCGCATCCGAATTATTGTGCAAAAAGACCACAGAGCTGTCTGTCTGCATTCCCCCACTGAAAGGCAACCCGTGGTTTAAAAAGCATAAGTACACACACATTTGTTTCATTATAAGGTGACCTGGACTCACCTTAACGCATGCAAATACGCGTGCGCTCTCGGAGTTTCCCGGTTTTTGCATGGACAGAACTCTTCATGCTTGGCAGACAATCTTATCCAGAGCGACAAAAGTGCTTTGACGTTTCCACTACTGGGTAGATCCTTACACTGGGTTACCAGGTTACTAATATTAAATCCTCCAGAGACCCGGCTCTACTGTTGTGTACACTGCAATTTTTACTCACTGTTTCTCTTTATTCATAGCTGATTATTTTTCATTTATACACTGTAAAAAATCTTATGTGCTATCTGCTTAAAAAAATATGGTAACAAAATTGCACGTATTATTTTTAAGCAGTTTTTAAGGCTTGATTTTTTTTTTTTTGTGGAATTTACTTGAATAAATCATGTAAAAAATCCTAAATTATTTAGCCAGACACATATTATTTTTTTAAGTTTTTACGGCTTGATTTTATCCCCTAGCAGAATCTACTTAAATAAATCATGTAAAGCATCCTACATTATTTAGCCAGACACATGGTGATTTTAACATTATTAGTGGAATAATCTTTTTTAGTTTAAGCAGATAAAACAAAATGTACTCATATGTATTAAGGAAA
>JAQMYG010000012.1:3501815-3511868 GCA_030014215.1 Clariallabes teugelsi
ACTCAAATGAGGATGGGTTCCCTGTTGAGTCCGGTTCCTCTCAAGGTTTCTTCCTATTGCCATCTCAGGGAGTTTTTTTCTTGCCACTGTCGACCTCGGCGAAGATCAAGGCTCTGCATAGAAGTAAGCCTCACCCGATCTAACTGATAATGCTCACCTCCCTCCGGCTCTTTCCTTCACAGATAAGTGACTTTCAATGTCCTCAGAGACACACATAATCATCAAAATGAAAACAAAAAGGTTTAAAATATTTAATTTTTTGTGTAATGAATGGAAAATATATTAGAATTCCACTCACTAAATGAAATCATGAAAGAATCTGAACTTTTTCACAACATATTTTTTTTGTTGCACTGTATATGGTGATGGGGACAGGGGGCGGGTGAGTGTTGGGATTCTATGGCATTGTCGTCTAAAAGTGATACAACATTCAGGTTTCATCATTGAATCATATCTACATGGTTATGCTTCAGTTCATATTCACATCAAACCAGAAATCATCTCTGTTTTAAATGGTAAGTTTAATCATAACCACTATTCCTTTTGTAAAATAGTTATATAGTGGTGGCAAAGGCAGATTATAGGAATAATGATTAAAAAAAATTAACAGCAATAATTATAATAATAATAATAATAATAAGTAGTAGTAGTAGTAGTAGTAGTAGTATTTTGTATAATAATAAGTTATTCTTACAGGACAAAAAAAAACAACAACCACAAAAAAGAGCTGAATAACTGACAAGCAACCTTCATTAAAAGTCATAGAACAGCATTTAACATCATAAATAATTACTATATTATCTTCCTGATTCAATGCAGCCCTGAGAAATCTCCTATAACACCTGTCATGGCTTAATTTAGACACTAGATGGTGATGTTGCAATACAGTTTTCATCCACCTCTAATTATCCTTAACCAGCAAGAAATAAATCAACATTAAACAGCTTGGCTTGATCTGAGTTAAATGTTATTTTAATGTACTTGTTTTTAATCAAAATTTTTAGAACATTTTGATTATCTGTGACTTTATATTTCATTCGCAGACAAAGCATAGAGGCTTCTGTGTCAGTCTCAGTGAAGTAACAATGGCCTCTCTGTAACATTCTGGTTAAAGAAGGTTGTATATAAATTTTCTGTTAATCAGGTTCTGGTATAAACTTGCCATTTCAGGTTGTTGCTGTGAGAGGTGTATATCAGCTCAGGGGAACATCCACACACATCCACATGGTGTATTCATATTTTTATACAGGTACTAGGTCTCAATTTCAGAAAGCGATACTATTTCAGTTGCCGTTTCCCACTTCATTTCAGACTACACTCTCAGACACAGAATACATTTTATAGAGCCGGTGTCTACTCTCCTGTTCTGTGTACTCATCCCAAAACCACACTGTCAATCCTGCAATATGATTCCTGATCAGCTGGTTATGCCGAACTTCAATTCACTTCAATAAAAATGTGTATAACATCTTGTAGATTTGTGCAATAATTCCATTAATGTATTAATATTAAAGAAGAAATATGAATTTAAAAAAATTATATGCACTCCAGTTATATCAACACTTCTGTTGGCTGCACTGTCTTATCAGCGCTTTCCGCTCAAGACTCAAGTGTCTCCCCAGACACTGCTGTGCAGGTGTGAGCAAAAATGGATGCCCTGCTTGTGATTTGCATGAAATGAGAGCAGCGTGCTCTGAGTGTATTGTACCTGGTGAATTGTCAGGAAAAAGGTTCAACAATCAGCAGTGCTCGTTACAGTGAAATGCTTATTGAAGAGCTGAAGACTGAACTTCTGATTAAACTCAGAGGATGGCTATCGGAGGGGCATGGTGATCTCACAAGACGATGCCCGTCCGCACACTTCTACCCACACTGTCGACCCTCTGCAAAAACTTCAATCCCCTGAAGGAACCCTATGGGGAGGAATTTTCACTTCTGATGAAGAAGTGAAGACAGCGGCGCATTCGTGGCAATGGTGATTAGTGACCGGTCATTGGTACAGTGGTGATTAGTGATTGGTTGGTTATTTGGAGAGAAAAAATAGTGATTAGTGATTGTTCATAGGAAATAATGGTGATTAGTGGCTCGGTAGATTGTTTATTTAGAACAATAGTGATTAGTGATTGGTCACTGGCAACAATGGTAATTAATGATTGGTTGATCGGTTGTTTGGAACAATGGTAATTAGTAATTGCTTATTGGAAATAACAATGACTAGGGATTAGTCATAGGAAACAATATTAATTAGTGATTTGTTATTAGGAACAGCGATTATTAGTCATGGGTTGTTTAATTGGTGGAAAAAAGGTGATTAGTGATTGGCTGTTTGGAAAAATAATTTGTTGTTGGGAACAATCTTGATTTTTCCCAACAACAAGCTAAATAGTAATTACAAAAGTGTACATGTATATGTAGCCTTATGTCACTACTTCCTGTATGTATGTGTTCATTGTAAATATTAGACTGATTTTGAACAGTGCTTTCTCACCTGTACATTTAGCCTCAGGTGTTTTCGCATTCAGCTCATCCTGTTATAATAAGCATCATCTCCTGCACTTTTTCTCCTGACAGCAGCACTTGTCTCATGACAGAAATTCGAAACTCAGCCTGGAGACAGTCGTTTATGAGTCAGTCACACGAGCCAGGCATTCAGTAAAAACGCACGGCTCGACTTTGCATTTGAGAACGTCACTCAGAATCAGATTTTGATTACAGTGGAGTGGAGGAGGAGAAAAATGGCAAGTTGGCAGGCAGAGGAACGTCTGCTTTCTGCTGCCTGCATTATTGAAGAGGAAATCAACTAAAGACATTGATGGACCCGGATTTCTGATGCCGAGCATTTCCGATAATAAGGCAACGATACGTGAAACCCAATAAACCATCGTCAGTCAAAAGAGTCGTCTTTCCTCCTGAGGATTAAGGGAAAAGAAGAGCGAGGGCTCTACAGCAGCTGTCTTAAACCTTTTTTTTTTTTCCGTTTCTTATAAACCTGTGATTTGGAGGTGTGCTATTATCGGAGATGCTGTTAAAGAGAATTAACCAGCATCTTCTGACCAATCAGAATGCAGCACTGTGGGGTTTAAAGTGCTGATATAAAATGTTTATAATCGAATCTTTAAAATGAGCTCCTTGTCTGACAGGCTTCTAGCAGACATGTCACAGAAATGCAACGGCTTGTTAATCAAAGAAAATCAAATGTGAAGAAATGTAAAAACAAATCAATCAAAGGGAAACGTTTGCAAGATGCGTGTGGCCAGAAGGCTCCAGCATTCCTGTAATTATAGATTTTATTGTTGTTGTTGTTGTTGTTGTTGTTGCTTTTTCTTTTTTTTTTCTTTTTTTTTAAAGAAATTGATGTGTCAGGCTTTAACTGGATCATCTAAAAGATTTCTCCCCTCTTGGCCCCCTGACTCCCCCAACACACACACACACACACACACACACACACACACACACACACACACACACACTTAAAAGCAAACTGCTTTGAGAAACAAGAAAAGCAATTATTTAGCCTTTCAGCGATATCTATAATTTTTTTACACCATCATGACTCTTTGTATATGTGCTAAGTGAAGTGAAGTGATACTGTATATCATTCATAGTCTAGAAATAGGGAACCAAAGAGATGGAGAGAGGGGGAGATACATAGAGAGGGTGAAGGAAAAATAAATAAAAAAGAAAAATGATAGTATGAGTGGAGATCAATTCGAAATGTAATAGAACGAAGTAGTGAAATTGATTTTATAGCTGTATGGAAGCGTGTGTGTGTGTGTGTGTGTGTGTGTGTGTGTGTGTGTGTGATTGTCCTGGTCATTACAAAACAAAAATTGTGTGGAGCTGAAGTGTTCAGGTGACCAAGAATCTTCAGAAATAGTCTTACACTTCAAAAGATTCACACTCTGCCTGGAGGAAGGCTTAATGGTTCTACAGTATGTAGAACCTTAGAACAGACTGTCTCATGGATATGTACCAAAAGAACACCCCATGTCCCCAAGTGTCTTCTTGCTCTTATACCAGAACATTTCCTATGTTCTAAATAAACCTGGGATTCACAGCTGCACTATTTTGAGAGCTGAACAACTTCTTCTCCAGAGTTCAGCACTGTGGTGTAAAATATGTACAAGAGATGAGTTCAGAATTTGTTGGTCATGGCAGTCTGAATATCACACACACACACACACACACACACACACACACACACCATCGACCATCGCGCTGATGAATGAATGTACTCCTACAAACACTTAATTAGTCTCGGGTTAATAGTTGGGTAATTGTTTTGGGTGTGTGTTTGTGTTTGGGAAAGTGTTAATGTTTGTGTGTGTGTTTGTGCTTAGGTGTTTGGTTTTTGGTGAGTGTTTGGGTGGGTGTTTTGTATTAGTTATTTGTCTTTAGGTGGATGCATTTGTGTCTTTACTGTTTGTGTTAGGTTCTTTGTAGTTGTGTGGGTATTTTAGTGTTTGTACATTATGAGTGGTTTGTGTTTGGGCGGTTGATTTTGTGTGGGTGTTTGTGTTTAGGTGGGTGTTCTATGTTTGTGTTTGAGGGGTCATTTGAAGTTTTCACATTGGTGGAAGTTTTGGTGGTTGTTATATCTTTAGGTGGGTTTTTTGTATTTGTTATTTGTGAGTTTTTTGTATATTGCGTGTTTGTGTTAGGTTATTTGTGGTTTGGGTGGTTGGTTTTGGGTGCGCGTTTGTGCTTAATTGGGTGTTTGGATGTTTGTGTTTAGGTGGGTGGTTAATGTTTTGTGTTTGGGTGGAAGTTTGTGTATTGGTGTTTCTGTTGGTTTTTGTTTAGGTGTTTGGGTGTTTATGTTTCAGTTGATATTTGAGTGTGTTTTTGGGTATTTGTGTTTCGGTGGATGTTTGTGTATGGGTGGGTGTTTTTGTTTGAGCAAATAGTTGTGTGTGAGTTTTTGTTATATGATAGATGTCTGTGTATATTGGTGGATGTTTGTGTTTGGCTGTATGTTTGTATTTGATTCAGTGTTTGGTGTTCGGGTGTTCATTATTTAGTGTTTTGTGTTTGGGTGTTTGTGTCTGGGTGGGTATTTTATGATTGGGTGGGAGTCATAATGTAGACTGTTATGAGAACTGTAAAACTTTTTTTGTTACACACACACACACACACACACACACACACACACACACACACACCAAATTGATGATCACCATATTTGGCTTGGTGATTTTTATTTAATGTTTATCTTTAGGTGTTTTTTGTGTATTTGGTGTTTGTGTTGGTTGTTGATTTTGGGTTGGTGTTTGGATGGATGTTTGTGTTTGGGCTAATATTTTATGTTTGGGTGGGAGTTTGTGTTTGGATCTTTGCGTCTGGGTGACTGTTTGGTGTTTTAAGTTTGTGTTGGAGTTTGCGTCTGGGTGGGTGTTTGATGTTTTACGTTTGGGTGGATATTTGTGTTTGGGCAGATGTTGGTAAGAGTGTGGGTGTCTGTGTTAGATGTTTATGTGGGTATTTGTGTATATTGGTGGGTGTTTGTGTTTTAGTGGGTGTTTGGTATTTAGGTGTTTGTTATTTATTTTTATTTATTTGTTTGTATGTTTTATCTTCGTGTGAGTGTTTTGTGTTTTAGTGTCTGTTTGGCGTTTAGGTTTTTGTTGTTTATTTTTATTTGTTTGTTGGGGTATTAGTTTTTAAGGTGTTTTATCTTTGGGTGAGTGTTTTGTGTTTGTTTGTCTGTGCGTGGGTATTTTGTGTGTTAGGTTCTTTGTGTTTGTGTGGGTGGTTGATTTGGGATGGGTGATTGTCTTTGGTTGTCTCAGTGTCTCAGCCATTGGACTCTGGATCTGAAGGTCTCAGGTTCAAACCCCAGCACCACCAAGTTGCCACTGTTGGGCCCTTGAGCAAGGCCCTTAAGCTTTAATTTCTCAGATGTAAGTCGTGCTTGATAAGCAGGTCTGCAAAATGCTTTCTGTGGGCTTATGTTTGGGTGGGTGCTGTTTTGTGTTTATGTTTGTTTTTTGTGTGATTGTTTGCATGTATGAGTGGGTGTTTGTGCAGGTGTGTGTTTGTGTATATTGGTTGGTGTTTGTTTTTGAATGGGTTTTTGGTGTTTGGGTGTTTTGTGTTTGTGTGGTGTTGTGTGATTGTGATTGTGTGGGTGTTTATGTTTGGATTTTTCCAATATTATGCATCATTCTTTCTAGTTAAAAATACACAGCAGGTGGTACAGCAGGGTGTCTAAGATGACAGTGAATGTAAACTAGCCAATGTTAGAGAAACGTTTAAGATAATTATAAGAAATAAAATTTAAGGCAAAACTGCAACAACACGTAAAGTGCTCGCCCTATCATCCGGAGATCGCTGGTTCGGTTCCCGAGTGATGCTGTAACCTCTCACAGGCGGAGAGATTGACCGAGCTCTCTCAGAGGGGAGGGATGAGAGGTACTTCGTGCTCCCTTCGTGCTCTCACGGCTCTACAACCAATCAGGGGCGTCTGTGAGCTCGCGCACGCGGAGGGAGTGGATAGCGCTGTCCTCCGAGTGTGTTACGCCGCCTGCAACGAGCGAGCAGTTCAAAAAGATGCGGTCGGCTGGCGTCACGTTGTTCAGAGGAAACACGTGATAGTCTTCGGCCCTCCCAGATGAGTGGTAGTAGTAGTAGCCTTAATGTGGGAGCCCCCTAGTGACAGGGAGGAATTGGACACGACTATGACACGAGCAGTTGTCTCGTGTTGAGAGCCGCCCAGAATCTTAATCATTTTAAAACCATGCTTAAAACACATATGTTTTCATGTGCATTTTATTCCTTTTGATTTATTAAGCTAGTTTTATTTTATTTATTACTATAATAATTATATATATATTTTTTATCCTTTGGATTTCTTTCTTGTGGTTTGTAATAGTGAGCGATGAATATTAAGTAGATACGCTGTATAGTACCTGCTGACTTATTGTTTTATACTTGTACAGCACTTTGGTCAGCGGAAGTTGCTTTAAATGTGCTTTATAAATAAATTTGATTGATTGATTGATTGACTAAATTAGGGAGAAAATCGGGAAAAAATCCAAAAAAACACAAGAGCTTACTAAACAAAGCTTGAACAAGGCCACCTCAAAAATATAGAGAAGATCTATTTCTAGGAAAGAATTAATCATTTCTTGAAAGCGACGATTCGGCTGTAGACATCGAATTTTACACTTCCCTAAAATACAACATAACATAATGAAGGTCCTCATGTGTCTGTCCATTGCATGGACCTCATCCAAGTCCAAAAGCAGACCTTTTGCCTAAATGTAAGAATAAACATTAGTTTACCAATCTTAGAAACATTTGCTTTCAGCAATTTAGATAATAACAAGAGTAGAAATAGTCCCAGAAATATTCAAGCAATATAAATAATTACAAGGACGACATACTTTAATATCCACAGAACAAATGTAAAAACGTATGAATGAAGATGTTATCTTTAGTTAGTTTTAAAAAACTGTATAAAAAACTATTAACAGACCAGATGGAAATACGAAAAACAATTAAAAAAATAAAAATAAATTGTGCATGCTAAACACACACACGTTGTTTTCTAGTTACTACTTAAATGTTCAAGTAAATGGCTTAAACATATTTCAGCAAACACATTATTTCAGAAACGTTAAACAAGGTTCATGTTTAAGTCACTTCTGGGGACACTGTTCTACATTAACACGTCTACTCAACCATCATAAGACTCCCTCACAGACACACACAAACGTCTAGCCAAACCTGTTTTATGGGAACTCCGTATAGAAAGTATAAACAGACCAGATGGAAACACAAAGGAGAGTCGTTTGGCACTTTAAATGTCACTTAAGTAATAACATTTCTCTTCTACATTTGTTCTCATGTACACTGTAGATGTATTGACATTATAAAGGGTGTTCATGAGCCAGTCAGCAGGTGATTAAGGGGATGGAACGTACAGTAGATAATGCTCTAATAAACAATACTACTGAAATGGTGGAGATTTACCTGTTCAGTTGCTGACGATTTCATAGCACTGTTGCTGTTCACAAGATGTTTGGTGGTTGGTGCTGTCCCCTCTGGATGTGTCCTCTTCCAACATTCTGTAAATGTATTGGACAATTAAGAACATTTAGTGTGCCAAAAGGGAAACATGCAACACAAGAATGTGCAATTCCCTATAAGAAGAAACATTGATTGTAAGAATGGATTTATCATTTCCAGGTTAGACACAGGTGCCTTTGGAGGAGCAGTGCGTTACAGAGGTTTAAGGCTTTTGCTTAAGGTCAGGTCATGCAAGTGAAGCTGTGACTCTGAGTGTGTGTGAGGGATGGGTGTGTTCTGGCCCAGGTGGAATGGCCACCTAATACAACAGCTTACCCTCACTATTAAAATACATAGGAAGCACTGAGTCAATCCAGGTATTCTGTCTTGAGAACCGTTAGTCCTAGAGCTTAGCTTTTTTTTGTCATCAATGGGAATGTTTAATCTCAATAGATATGATGCCTTGTGTGTGTACTCCTAAAATTGTGATTTTAGAAAAGTACTCTGTAAAGTATATTCATTTCTATAGGATTTTCGATTTGGTGTCAGGTCCAGAACAAACTTTTAATAACAATCTGATCAATCAGCTCCATTTAGAAGATTTTTTTTTTTTTTTATGGACATGATTCTTTTTGAATTAGTTTTCCAAAAATGGCCAAGCAATGGTGCTTGAAAATATCAACCCAATTCATTTTTAATGGGAAAAATAGGTCCAACATTTTTTTGTATTTTTATTTTTTTTATCAGCAGGAAATTATTACAGATTTGTGAATGACGTATTCATCTTTATAGTTCGTTATCTCTAATGTTAATAAGCACATGTTTAAAACAATCATAAGCTGAGTATTAACATGAGTAAATAGCCATCAGTTATAACATAATCAGTTTTTTTAATGAATAGATTATTTGACTTTCAAAACTGTTGTTAACTGCAACCCTGATGTTAAAACAACCAAGGATGAACCATAACTATGATTCTAAAAAGCAAACAAACAAACAAAAAAGTGTAAAATTTAAGACATGATTCAGGAAAGGAAAAATCAGTGAGGCTGAGACCCATGAATCAACACACACTGCTCACACACACCTTTATCTGGACTGATGTGTTCCAGCTGTGATGTATCATCACTCTGAGAAGTTACACACTGCATGACATCTGTGAGACGGCTGATCATATATGGCATTTTACCTTCACAAGAAAATGTTCATAACAGCTGAGCATGAGCTTAAAACCAGTGTATCTCAGGTATTTTCCACCAGCCCAGCTCCAGCACTTTAGAGATGGATAACAAAAGGCCAGTATGAGCTGCACTACTGAGCTGTGATGCTCCTCTCCAGCCCTGGGCTCCATCTCACACACTTTAAACTCAACTCACAGCTTAAATCCTGCGCTATAGATTAATTTCACAAACATGCTGCTGCTGTTTATCACCTTAAATTAACTGTATTATGAGGAATAACCAGTTAAATAGACAGGTGTTACATTAATCAGTAATGAATGCAACTTCAGGAGCCAATTTAATAGATTTAATCTGTTTAGTACTCTGATTAATCTGTTAATCTGTTTACTTTAACTTACCCTGTTACAAGCGTAACCTAAATTAGAATTTTCGACAAAGACGTGCATAAATAAAACATGACAATTAGCTGTTTTAACTTAACACTCTTTAACTTAATTTAATAATAATTTAATTATCTTTTTTTGACAACTTTACTGGTCTGTTAAGTGACATTTTTACACACTTACAATTTCTGTTTATTTTTAAACTTAAACTTACACTCTAATGATATCTAACTAAATGCACATTTAATATTAATAGACTTACCACATCACTGTAAAGGCAGCCAGTCCTACTGTACAGTCCTACTGTACGCACGTGTTTATTATATACTATACCTACTGCGCATGTGCAGATTACCCACAGGCCTCTAAGTAAACGGCCGTAATGCGTGAAGCATGTGTGTGAAGCATGTGTGTGCGGGGGGGGGGGGGGGGTGGGGGGGGGGGGGGGGGGGGGGGGGGGGGGGGGGGGGGGGGGGGGG
>JAQMYG010000012.1:3654792-3669463 GCA_030014215.1 Clariallabes teugelsi
ACTCGGCGCCTGTGATTAACCCCTTACACGCCGCTCAAAAATAGACATTTCTCAGACCGTGGTATCGGTCCCCGGTAACGAGTACGAGTACTTTAGAAAATGTGGTATCGAGGCCGATACCAGATACCGGTATCGGTATCGGTGCATCCCTAGTTTTAACCATTTGTAGGGCACTCATGGAGAGTTAAAATTTCACAATTTCAATACTTTTTTCAAGAGATTTATTTTACTTTTGTGAGTTTTTTTTTTCAAAATGTTTCTTTGCTGACATTTTTATGTTGCGAATCAAATTCAGTTATCATATATGGTTCCTCATCTGTCTAGGGTATTATTTATTAATTTAATTTTTAAATGTATATAAAAAAACACAGCGTCAAAGATACATTTATTTATTTAAACATAAAAATGTGCAAGCAAAATACTAATTGTTTTATAAAATAATGTACTAATTTGTTTTATAAAAATGTAAATCTATTTTTTTTATATCACACTCACATCAAAGTCCAGTCCAGTCTGATTTAAACCATTCACTTAGGCAACTCTAAACACTGAAACACTTCTAGAATAACTTAATAATATTTTTACAACAGTTTTGAAACATTTTTTAAATTTTACCTTAAAATCTCACCATATGCGGATGACACTAGATAGTAGGCCTTCATTGTACTTGAATGGAAGAAACCACGTGGTTGTACTACCTCACAGTCAGGCATAGGGTCGCCATTTTGGACACCCATAGAAGTTACCAAATGTAGTTTATGAGTTATATATTTATTTTCTGACGACTTCTTTATTGAATCAATTGAAAATGCATTATAAATATACAAAACTTACTTTTCAAAAACGGAAGGAATGTATTACATAACGCAACACTTTTCAGACAAAAGTGAAAATTAAGTCTATGCGGTTTTACCTACAGTATAAAACAGAAACGGGTATGACAGTCCGAGTACCTAGAGGAACTGTGGCGGATTCTCCCACATGCTCAACTTACCAGTTAATGTCCTTATTAAACACCTATGCATTTTTAAACAGCAAAGACTTGTTAATATTGAGTTTTCTATTGCTTTCAATAGTGGATTTTTCTTATATACAAATGTTTAGTTTTATTATTTTTGAAAGATTCTTTCCTGTATATACTGTAGCATTTATTTGCAGATGCCTAAAACTTTTGCACAGTACTTTAAGTCTAAACTACACTTTTTCCAAATACTAAGGTCCCAAAGTCACACCCATGTCAAATTAGAAAAGTGAACCCCCATATAATGTCGAGGTCTGACATATTTAACAGGATATACCATGACAACAGGATATATTAGCGCATAGTGCTAATTGATGAAGCACTGAAATGATGCAGATTGGTTGGCAACCCTAATCCTTTTAAACACAATATGTAAAGTAAGAGATTAAGATTGGTTTCTTCTGAGGAATCCACAGTGCTTGCAAAAGTATTCCAGACCCAGGAATCTTGTCAAATTTGGCATTCAGTATATTCATAACCACTTTTCAGTTTAATTTATTCAGATAACATTGATGAGGCATATGCATACAATACACCTTACACAACCTGGACATTTGCCTTTGAACATTCATACCCCATTCATGAAAGATGGTCATCCTATTTCTAATTGTTATCTCATATAGGCTCTTAATTATAGATGGCATCACTGAGTTACCCACTGGATTTTCCAGTCCCTACTCACCCAATAGTTGTGTTGTGAAGCCATTTGCTTTGTCTTGTGTTAATGCTTAACTTTGTCATCTTGTCTAGTTGGATTCAGCAAACCTCTTCTCCTGCTGGTGCTGGTGATCATTTTATTGCTAGTCAGTCTTCATGATGAAGGTGATACCCTGATCTTGTGGGTCCATCACTGCATTTGTTCCACAGTTTGAGCCATATGACCTACTGAGCTCTGTTGATCTCAAGGAGATCCAGGCCACAGATACTTGCTTTGTTGCTTTGGATAAAAGCATCTGTGAAAAAATAATGCAAATCTCAGCAGAGCTCAGTAGGTCTTCAGCCCGGGCAATACATTCCTGATCACTGTCTTCCCTACAGACCCACCATGGCATGTCTTAAACATTCCAGGACTTTGATCACCTCTTGGAGCCTGGGTTTACTCTCAGGTAAAAAAAAAAAAACTATGATTCTATTTGGCTTAAAATTCATTTATTTGGTGATGCAAATGATGAATCCATGTTAACCCAGACATGGAAGGGACTGTGAAATCTCTTTACTTTGTTTTAACCGACAAAATCAAGATGTAATTTGTATGCTTGCCATGATATACCAGAATTTGACTGCCAAAGTGCATTTGGGCGTGAAGCAATGTTTGTCCATCTGTGTAAAAGTCCTGGAATTTACAAATTAGTCTCTCACTTGTGCTGAATAGATCTATTTCCCAATTTAAATGGAGTGTTTAGCTGTAAATAATCTTGCTACCTTGAGGTAGAGCATTTTGTCTTAGTTATTGATCCATTTAGTTTTGGATTATAATTGGTCACTGTTAATTAATACACGTAGAACAAACCTCTGATTTGCAGTTGCACCCCTCTCTGGACTGCTGTTAGAAAAAATTAATGTGCTCATTTTAATATACCTTTGGGGAATGTGTCCGATACGTTATGTGGCCAAAAAGATGTGGAAACCTGACCTTTACACTTGTACTGTATGCGTTAAATTGTTGTCACAAATTTCATTAGAACTAGGAGGCCCAAACCCTTATCCAATATAATGATGCCCCTATGCACAAAGCGAGATCTTTGGAGACATGGTGTGTTAAGGTTGGAGTAAAAGAACTCAACGAGCCCTAACTGAATTCAACCCTATTGAATCTCTTCAGCATGAACTGGACCTGGTGCCTTCTCAACATTCCAACAACAGTGCTTGAGCTCATTAACGATTTAGTTGTTGAATTACCATACATTTCCACAGTCACTAGAAAGAGGGACCCTTGGAAACATTGGGCACTGGGGAATCTTGGGCACTGGGGAATATTGGTCACTGGGGAACATTGCTCATTAAGTAATAGTAATATACGGCACTGGGGAGATACACTGTGGTACATTGGGCACTGTGGAGACTCTGACTGAACTCAAGCAAACCAAATACCTTTGTGATGAACTGGAATTGAAACCTTCCTTCCAAACATCTGCACCTGACCTCACTTATGCTTTGTACCTGAAGGAACACAATTCTCCACAGCCTCACTGTTTTATAGAGTTGTCCAGGTGTTTTTTTATTTTTTTTTTTTTTTAAGGAATTTTGTGCAGGTAATACAGTGGTACCTTGGGAGAAGAAACTGTTACACAGTCTGACCATATGGGCCTGAATGTTAAAGTAGAGACTGGAATTTATTTATAAAGACAGGTGATCAGGATACTTAAATCAAGCGTATGAGTTGCTCAGGGCATCACTTTCGCTGGCAGGTACTTTTGCCCTGGAGTTGGTGATGACCTTGATACCCTGCCACATCTGCCACATGTGCCACATGTTGCTGCTGTCCTGGAAGTGGCTGTGGATTTTTTGTGTGTCCTCACTTTGCCCTACTGATGGCTTAGGACATTTTGGGTCTGGCTGTTCTTACTGTAGGTCTGCCTTGTCACCTGCTTTGAAGGTGTAGTCTTATCCTCAGCACCAAATGCACCTTTTCTTCTATCTACAGTTTATTATTGGAGTGAATAGTGATGGTATTGCAGATGGTGATGTCATTGATGCATTTGTCCTTGTAACTATTCACTGATGTCAGGTTTCCCTGGATGCAGCCTTCCTGAACATGTTCCAGTCAGTGTGTTCAAAACATTGCTGAAGAGCAGAGATGGCACCTGCTGGCAAGGTTTTCACCTCCTTCAGAATTGATTTGGAGCATCTGACAGATATGAGAGCCAGGTCTGGGATGTTTGCATAAACAAGATCTAGATCCTTTATCATAGCAAAGTCCAAATTGGTCTACCTATGAATTTTAGGAACATTGTCTTTAAATTTGCTCAATCAGTTATAAGCAGTAAATAGAAACAAGTATAAAGTTCTTGTACTATTCAAAAGAGATGCATTTCTGTTGGTGTGGAATGAAGCAAGGCCATCTAGCTATGAAAACAAAGGCACAGCAGTCTCTACACTCATGCTCACTCGCACTCACTCATCTTCTATACCGCTCGTATTCGTAGTAGCCACTGAGTGCTACTGCTAGCCTACCAATCATACAAATCTGGATACACAGCACAGTTATTAACAGATTTTTTTACGTACAGTAGTACTCTTGCAAACTATGTAAAGTTTAAAGTATAAATTTAACCCCAAAATAATAAAATATATATGTATCAGCATCACAAGATTTGCATCGATACCAATGGAATACCTTTGCAAGCATCTTAATAAAGAAAACTATCTAAAATGTATAATTAATACAATAATGCACAATTGAATCTTAAAACTAAGCTCCAGTAACAGGTTCAGGTAGGATTTTCTTTTTATAAATTTAAAATTCAATGTATTATATGAATGTTGTTTGTGTGTCCCTTGTACCCTAAACTTTAAAGTGGCTGAAATTAAATCTTAAATCGACTGCTGGCTATTTTTGTTGTTTTGTTTTTGTTCTTGTTTTTTTTTTTTTTTCCCCAAAATAATTTTGTTTAATAGTATGATCTGAAGCTTGTGTAAGCCCTTTAATCTTTTTTTTTTGTTAATGACAAAATAAAATTCGTTTTTTGAAAGATATAATAATCGTGTCTGTGAGAACATTTTGTTACTAAATGACCTTCATCTAAACATTAGTAATGCTAACATACATATAATAATAAAAAAGTATATTATAAATAAGGTGTGTATTTTTTTATTTTTTTATTTACGTAAAAATAAATTCCCATTTTAATCCTAATTATGAATTCAAAATAACTTTTTACCTGAAAAACAATAAATACACATGTATATAATGTGATATAATAACTGTGTATACATTTATCTTAATTATTTTCATTGAAACTCTGTAGTTATAATTCTCTAATTTGGAATAATTTGAAGTAAAATATATGTGAAGTTTTACATATCCATAAAAGAGATTATAGAAGGGTATTCATATTCAGTTCATCTATAAAAAAAATTGTATGTGTAACTTTGTAAATATGTTGCACTTTGTGTAATTCAATTGGCAAAATGTATACTTAGCTGCATTGCCTTTATTTGTAGTTTATTAGTTCACGTAGCTACAAATGTCAGCCATTTGTGTTGATTCATTTGTTTCTTTTTTTATAAGGGAGAGGATTACGTTGCTATACTTTTTTTTTTGTCTTCCTACTTCCTTTTGTCCCTTTTACTTCCCATGTCTTACTGCACTAAACGGCGTGTCCCCCCATGACCCCTAATTGACCCCAGCTGACCTTTGAGCACTGAGAGGATGGCAGTAGCTGTATATAAAGGCCTTCGTTCAACAAGGTAAACAACCCGAGACAATGCTCACTATGGTAAATCTCACCCTTTAATATAAAGTGTCTTAAATAAGTCTACTAAAACTGAATAAAAATCTCTTAAATTAAGCACACCTGGAAATAAGATGTGTTTATTAAGTAATTTTATCCAGTAAATCCGAATAAAAAATAAAGACATAAACAGCTGTAATTCTCCATTAAACTCATCATTGTGACTAATTGCAGAATATAATTCAACAAAGATTAAAAACTTTATAATAATAATTGTTATTGGTCAGGGACATGTTGTGTTTTGCTTTGCAATGTTTGGATCAATGTCTTTAATAGAAATGTACAGAAATAGAAAATGCAAATATTTCTTTTTATTACAGGGGGACAAACGCAGGGGACGCATCGTACTGCTCTTCCAGTTTGCATCTGAGGTGAGCTCTGTATTTTTATCTGATTACCAATGCAGTGTGATATGCAAAATCAACACAACTGTCCAAGCTTAGCTCATAATGTCAAAAGAAACAAAGGCACGAGTCATGTCCCAAAAAAATTAAATAAATAAAAAAAAACGAAGAACAAACAAAGCTAAAATTTACAGTGTCATGAATTGAACCAGAGTTGTATGCAAGAGCAGAACTTTCCATAATTCAGCAATATCACACTTTCGCTGTTGTGCTGTTGTGCTGGTTATCAGCACAGCTGGAACTGCTTTTATACAACAGTTCCACAAACATTAATTATTATCAACAGAACATGATTTGCTTCTTTATTTAACTGGGTTATTTGCTGCTCCAACACATATCCTTCCAAGACTGGTGGAATTAACTAACTGCAACTGTTAGCGAGCGACAGTTAGTGTAATTAAAGTAGTTTTAAATTCTTACTGGTACTATGTAGCCAAAAGGTGAAGAGAATAAACCATGTAGGTGATGGACAGTCCTGTAATCTAATAAGTTTATTTTTTATATTTCCACTTATTCTGCTTTAGAAAATCAGCTCCATTAACTTCCAGGTTCTGGGGTTGAACACCAAATAGCATTAAATAGAAAGTGATTGTGCTACAGTATGTAGGCTGTACAATCCTTTCTTCCTCACAAAAAGTAGTGCCCTTGGTTCATGAGTGTGCAATTAAATCCCACGTGAACAAAGTCACAGGCACATCTGGTGTTCTATAAGAATGGAAAGACACATTGCTCTAGCAGCACTAAGAGCTTTCTTATAGTTTATCCTTTTATGATATGGAAATGTAAATTGTTAGTAAATGAGTGAAAGAGGGGGGGGGGGGGGAATTGGAAACAAGGAGTACCTTGGCTTTAATCATCCATTGTTGAGCTTGTCGTTTATTTTGTGTATCGTGACACTGGTTCGGAAATTCTGTTTGAGAATATGGTTTAGTTTTTATGGATTAGGAGTCAAATCTGCTGATGTCTGCTATCTTCATTCTCCACAGTTCTGCACAGATTTATTCCCTAAGTCCTCCAGGAACTGAAAAATAAGGGCAAGCCTGGGCTTCTACCCACAATTCTCCTGGGTTAGTCTTCATGATATGGGCAGAGTTTTCTTCCAAAATCAACATCCAGCTTCTTTATTCCCCTGGGTCCCTTAATATGAGGCTTTTTTTTTTTTTTATGACAATCTCAAATGCCAAAACACACTCATGTTTCTGTACTCTTGGAATCTAAGCATTCCCACTAGCAGAAAAAGTGATTAGCATCACAGCTTTTGAAAGGAAATGGTTTATTAATTCTGATAACACGTTCTTTTCTTTTCTCTCTCTCTCTTTTTTTTTTTTAAATATATAGTTCCTCCTCAAAAGATGAGGACGCAGAGGGCGCTCCTGAATCCCATCCCCCTGGACGCATCATTTAAAAAAATAAAATTAAATTACAGAACCCAGGCTGAAGTGTGGAACCTCATGACCTGCCGGATGCCAGCACGTTGGAGACGGTGCTAATGTGGCGATGGTGCTGTAAAAGCTCAGCTCAGGTTGCTGAGTGAAAATGGGATTTTATTTTTCTCGGAGGAAACATTTCTCTTTTTTTCATAGCTAGAACAGAGGAAATGAGTCTCTCATGCATTCTGCTGAGAGAGGACTCGCTTCTGAAAAGCATCTGATGACTGTAATGTCCCACATGACACACTGAAAATGAATTATTGTCCACAAAATTTCTGTTTGTGTGTGTCTGTAGGTCTGTGTGTGTGTGTGTGTGTGTGTGTGTGTGTGTGTGTGTGTTTGTGTTTGTGTGTGTGTGTGCTATTTTACTCGCTCTGCACAATGTCCCCACAATGACAAAAGGACATCATCATTAAATTGTTGACACTGTCATGACATTTTGCTCGTCCCTGTGAGAAATATGTTTTTCATGGAAAAGTGTCAGTTCCTGTCTCACAGCTGCACACCATCCCAATTCACACAAGTCAACTGTTACACCTGAAAGGCTAATTAAAATATGTCTTTTAATAGACAGACAGACAGACAGATAGATAGATAGATAGATAGATAGATAGATAGATACTGTAGATAGAAAGGAAGGAACAAACACAAAAGAAAAAAGAAGGGGAAAAGAAATTAAAAAAACTTTTAAGTAACTTTTGGGTCATGTTCTTTTGTTGTACTTTTTCTAACTAACCAACTAACTAATATCAAACAAACAATTAAATAAACAAATAAATGAACACCTCACTGATTGAATAGATTTAAAATAAAAAGTAAGCAATGAAGCAAAGAAACAAACAAATATGCATAAATTAATACATAAATAAATAAATAAATACATAAAAATAAATTTTAGCGTGGGTGAATTCTTTATTACTTCATCACCAAATTTGTAAGTATTATTATTATTATTATTATTATTATTATTATTATTATTATTTACCAATCAATGAATGAATAAACTAACAAACTAATGAACCAACAAACAAGCGAAGCATGTAGTACATGTATGTAGTACATACTGTACCTGTGTGCCGAAAAATCTTACAAACACTTTAAAAAATCCCTAAAATGTAATGGGGGATTCGTGTCTGTTTTGTGTAATTGCATATAATTTTTAATAACACAAAATTATAGTAACTGGGTGAGAAAAAGTTAAATGTTCCATAGGCATGTGCCAGCTGTTACTACAGGAACAATAATACATTTAAGGCCCTGAGAGAAATCATGGTGCGTGAGATGGGGTTTCTTTAATTAGAGATGTGTTTTGTATTATCATTCTGCCCCCAAAAAGGACAAGCCGCTCCATCTTCTTTATATGTGTGTGTGTGTGTGTGTGTGTGTGTGTGTGTGTGTGTGTGTGTGTGTTTCTGTATTAATTTTTATGTGCTAATTTAAATCTGGAAATAAACAAATAAAAAAAAAAAAAAATGTGTGGGAAAAAAAATCCTTCATATTAAAAACCACATGTGGAAAATTTCCTGTGCAAAAGTTCCTGAAAGTTTGCTGTCAGTTCTGTACCTGATCATTTTGGGAAACTGATTTGCAGTGAAATTCCCCGTCGGCTTGTGACTATGGTGTCCCTGAAGTCTCAGACGTGTGCATTACTGTTAGAGGTGGGGATCTCTGGAGGGAGAGAGAGTACATACAGCTAGCAATGTGAGACACGCATCTCTCTCTCTCTCTCTCTCTCTCTCTCTCTCTCTCTCTCTCTTTCTCTTTTTCTCTCACTTTTTCTCTTTACCATGTGCAGGGTAAGCGCTTAATGCTAAGTCCCCAGTGGGAGCTGAAGAAATGTCAGGCTTATCGCTCTCACAGTAAATCCAGCTTAATGTACACGTCCTGGGTTAAAAGGACATTTTCCTTCCAGCGGTCAGATGCTTTATTGCCGTGATATTTTTAGAGAAGCACGAGTATGAAAATTTAACATGCTCGCACCAACAACAGATGTTCAAACTACAACTAGACTTTTATTTATCTTTAGGATGCGTTTTCAATATACTCTTATGGAAATGCCAAGTAGTACTTAAAAAGTACTTTTTATTACTTTGTTATTTCAACAAAAATGCATTAAATTATTCAAACAATGCATAACAAGCAGCAGCTTGATATTTAATATTCAGCTGCATTTAGCTGTTAGATGAACAACAGGGTTGAGGCGTTTAGTACAGATTCAGCAAAAACACAAAATGTGAAAATTACCAAGCAACTTACTGTAAGTCTTAAACTTCTGTAACAGGTTAGTAATTTCAAAATGACCTTTTCAGCCACTTTCCGTTACAGAAAATAAATGTCTCTCCTTCTCAAAATGATCTTCTCTTCTTTTTCGAAAGTTCAGATGATGCAACTTTCTGTTCAAACATGTAACTTTGTCTATGTATTTCAGAAGACCTCCAGCTGTGGAACAGTCACAGACCTTGTATCAGGCACTGCAGTTCCTCTGGCGTGCGCTTATTTATGACAATGAACATGCTGTCACTGTGGGTAATATATAGCTGAGAACTTTGTTTCCCCCAACGTTTAGAAAAAGACAAGAGGACAGTGTATTATAGTAAAAAATGAGTTCCTGCGTGTATCTGGAGGTGTTGTAATTATCTTCTGTGCGTTTTAATTAGCTTTAATAGCCTCGCTGACCCTCCTTACCTTTTATTTGTTAATTAACTCAAGGCCGTCCTTGATCTTGGCTGAATCAAATGGCGTGATCAATTTTAAACAGCCATCTTATAATTCCTTTTAAATTTTAGCCGAGTTCAATATAACTGCTGGTCTGATCATTAGTGTTGAAAAATAAGGGAAGCTCAGAGTCAAGGCTTCAGCTGGACAACCATAAAGACTTCGGTAATGTGTTATGTAGTTCAGCCAAAGCAAAACTGGCTTCCTCAGTACTAAGCAAAAGTCTAGATATTAAATTGAATGCTGTACATTAAATGGAAGAAATGTAAAAACATGTTTTATTATTGTGACAGGCTGCAAAGTGCCTGAATATACAATTTAAACCCTGCTTGTTTATGTAACAACCTAAGCAGCGACCTCATTTCTCCTCTTGTCTGTTCCTACAACTTAGCCTTCAGCATCACCAGTATACTAATCACCGGCCTGATCATCTGTCACCATCTGCACCTGTTTCGGAATGCCTTAAGTTGGATGTTTTCCATCCTTGAATGATTCACAGATCACTGTGTGGCTTAACAAACAAAAAAACATTCCTCTGAAACTGCGCAGGTACAAGGACTGGACTGAAAATGAGAGACCAAAATAGTCCTTCAGGAAGCCTGGAGAACTATTCCTCAAGACTACATTAAAATACAGGAAAGTCTGACTCTTTGGAAGCGAAATATGAAAAAATGCTTTTGCACAGTACTACATGTGTGTCTAGAATTAAACAGTGCTGTTCTATAGTGGATTACACAAGCTGTGCTGTTGATTCAGCACCATGGACAGCTACAGCACACTTAACATACTGTATATTACTGTATATCCATGGTGCCAACAACAGTCTCCAGACACAGAGGAAACCAACACTGTTTAGCACAATATCTTTATTATTATTAGTAATTATTTCATACAGATTATATTGGAGTTGAATTCTGGTGCACTGTGGCCTCATACCTCCAGGGTTGAGAGTTCAATTCCCACCTTGGGTGAGTTTGAATGCATGCTTGGTGGGTTTCCTCCTGGTTGTCTGGTTTCCTTAGACGGTTTAATTAGGCCAGATTAGGCCAACTGCCATTCCCAAATTGCCTGTGTTGAGTGTGTGTGGGAGGGTGTACCCTGCTTAGGTCCCCCAAGTCCCTTGGGATTCAAGGCTCCAGGCTTCTCTCTACAGGATAATCATTATAGCAAATGATTGAGTGAGTGAAATTAAATAATACACACTGAAACACATTGCTTAGGAACATAACAAAGACTCCCATGTGTTAATTTGGGCTCAGAGTTTCCAAGGTCTCAATACAAACGGTCATCATATGGCCTGGAGAAGACTAAGTCTAGAGACCTTACCTGGCAATTTACTGGACTTAAAGAAGGTGCGATAATATAATGCGTGTATAATTCTGGTGTGGGTTTTGGTCTAAAGGTGTTTTAGATCCTGTGCTTATAGTTCTGTGTGCATTATCAGTCAATCTCAAATCTTTATCCTCAGATAAATAGCAGAAATAAAAAAGCACTTTCTGCGTGTATAAAAACAATCCGAGGATAAACTTTAAACCTTGGCAGCAGCCTTTCTTCCACACTTCAGAGGTGCTAATGACAGCGGGATGCTATTTACTCAGCAATGACCTTGAAACAGTGTGAGTGGATGAAACAGGTTAGTGCTGAGAGTGCAGTCGTCTCCTCCTCTCTGTTTAATATCTCAGTATTGATTCATCTCTCTCTCTCTCTCTCTCTCTCTCTCTCTCTCTCTCTCTCACACACATTCTCCCACTTCTCTCTCCCTCCCTACATTGTCTTTCTCCACATAAACACACCACTGCCTTTATCTTTCCGAGAGATCTCTTCTACTATTCTTAATTATCAAGTGTTTTGTTTTTTTAATTGCTTTTAGTTTTTCATGCTTTGAGATGCATGAGTTATTTTGGCCCTCTCTCAAATCTAGTCCTTTTTTTAGCACACATGTTGAAATGGTCACTGCCAACACCGCCACAATATAGAAACTAAATCCACAGCAAAACCTGACCCTGCAATACACTACTAAATAATGTGTTTTAATAGATACTAAATAGTACGCTCTACTATCAGCTAGTGTAAATCCCACCCTGTGCACTAAACTACTAAATAGTGCACTCTAATAGATACCAAACCCATTGCTAAATCCCCCCCCTGCACACTAAACTACTTAAATGCAAGCTATACTGCATATGGTGTGATTTATTTTGTAAGTGTACTGCAGGTTCATTGCTTTTGTAGCCGTAGGCATCCAGGATAACAGGTGAGAAGTCATATCAGTTCTTGTGGAGTCTTGACAATTCATAACAAATCATGTGTGGTTGTAGCTATTGTGTACCAGTTGGGAGAGGAACCTTGACAGTTCTTGACAATTAGTACATCTTACGACTCCACAGCTAATGTGTAATCAGATTATAGGTGTATTACAACATGTGACATCACAGAGTCTAGAGATCAATGCCATCAAGAATTTCAACTCTAGGCAATTTGGTATGCTCTAAAAAAAATTAGTTATTCAAGCTGCCAATACATTTGACACAAACCTGAGCAAATTATTTAGACAGTTCCTGGCATTAATTTTAATCTTTTTGAATCAGCTGTCATCTCTTCCTGTAAGAAATGTGGAAAAATTGTGAAATGTTACTTGCATGTTGGTAAAAGTTGTCATACACACATCACTGATTTGCATGTTTCTTGGCACCAGGTGTCGTGACTTTCACTGGGAAGCCTACAGTCTGTTTTTTTTAATGGATTTAAAAATAAACCTGTCTATAAACCATAAAAACATCCACTGATTCTGACTCGAGGCATATTCACTCATACATTGTCTATACTTTAGGTTAAGGCTGGAGATAGAAAGGGCAGAGCAAAAACTTTTTTTTCCCCTTTGTTTTTTTTTTTCTGTAGATTTTGTTCACAGTGCAGGATACACTGAGGAGTTTTATGTATTTACTTTCCACTAAGGAACCACAGGGGATGCAAAAGATTGCACAATGTATATCTCCAAATAGGTATCTCTCTGCATGCATTGTTTAATAAAAATGCAAAATTGCTCAATAAAAAAACTCTCTCTCTCCTAGGGACCCTATTTGGATCGGATTAGTTTTACACAGGTATAACTGGGGTATTTCCTTGATTGAAATCCCTTCTCAATCCATCATGTCAGTAATGTTTTATGGATTGAGTGTGTGGGCATCTGGAAAGATTACACCATATTTTACGTTCTATTACAGGATAGTAGAAGTAACTCAGAGTTATATACTGTACTGTATATCCTATCAAAAATGACGTATCTGTAAAGATTCTGTTATCTTGTGGGATTTTATTTTTTTTTTTAAATAAAGATGTGTCAGGAAGCAAATCTCCCACTGAGTTAAAACTGAACAATAAAAGCTAGCCAGTTTTTAACAGAACATGTAACAAAATGTCACTTCTGGAGTTTTACAGATGCTCATATAGTCATGTGACCTACTCAAGACCACATATATCAACAATTTAATTTTAATTTTACTTACAGGGCAGCCTACAGAAAGTCTCCATCAGAAAACAAAAATAAAACATGCTTGTGTTAGTTCAAATAACATAGAGGCAGAGCATTATCACCCTGCACCTCTATGGTTCGGGTTTGAATCACACCTTTGTTTTGTATGCATTAAGTTGATATGTTCTCCTTGTGCTTGGCCGGTTTCCATCCATACTCCAAAGACATTTGGAATAGTCTAATTGGTGTTTCAAAATTGCCCATGGTGAATTAGGATGTGATTATGTGTGTTTATTCCCTGGAATGAGTTTCCACCTTGTGCCCGGAGTCTCCTGGAAGAACTAACTACCCTGTTCTAACTACCCTGTTCTAACTACCCTGTGACTCTACACAGAATAAGTGGCATAGATACCAAGTATGCAAAAACAACTAAAGCTTCCTCTTGTTCTATAAAACACACACACACACACACACACACTAGCTGAACTCACTTTGATTCCTCAGAGTTTCACATTTTCATTAACTTTCAAAAATGAATTGTCTTTTTTTTTTTTTTTTAAGATATAATTAGTGTGAACAATGAGAATGGAATAGAGTTAATAAAGAGGGAAAGTGTTTGGGGATTTGAAACCTTGGCTAAGCTTCTTTGCTCAGCCACAATTCTTGCAGTAGATGATGCACTGAAAGCCCTGCACTAGTCTGTTACACCTTGATAAGAGAGGAGCTGTAGTGGGGGGAAAAAGCAAATAAACCAAACATTCATTTAAGGTTCTGGTAATTTATTTAATAACAGACCGATTACATTTAGCCAGAATTTAAACTTCATTATATAAATAAAAAAGTCAAGTCGGGTTTGGATCCATTTTATTTGTATTTATTACACACATTTTCTTATTTTTAGGTTAAGGTTCAAGCAAATGAATTTTAGCTTATACTAACAAGCAACTCATGTATGACCTGTGGTATAAGGGTGAGCACTGTGGCCTCATCCCTCCAGGATTGAGGGTTAGGTTCCTGGCCCAGCTTCAGTATGTGTGAAGTTTGCATGTTCTCCCCATGCTTGGTGGGTTTCCTCCAGGAACTCCGGTTTCCTTCTACAATAATAATAATAATAATAATAATACATTTTATTTATAATGCACTTTATATTTGAAGCAAATCTCAAAGTGCTACAA
>JAQMYG010000012.1:3723512-3748123 GCA_030014215.1 Clariallabes teugelsi
GTAGTGAGTAGCCTTAATGTGGGAGCCCCTCTAGTGACGGGAGGGAATTGGACACGACTAGATTGGGAGAAAATCGGGGAAAAAGAATTGGACAGGACTAAATTTAAAAAAAAAAAAAAAAAGGAGGGAGGACGGCAAGAAAGGCAAGGAATAAATGTGCACGTGCAGGTCTGGTTGGCTGTGCCCCGCTGGCATGAGGGCACAGGCTGATGAGCGATGCGCAGCAGGCAGAGTGGCAGCTCGCGTACCAATGTCAACATCGCTTCTTTCCAAAAGACTAGAATAGCAGGGAAGGTTGAGATCCAAATTTAAGCCAAATTAAGAGAGATCCTTAGACCAACCCAGGGGCTTCAATGTAAAAAAAAAAAAAAAAAAAGCTTTTTGCCTTGGGGCTAAGTCAAGCATTTTATAGGATATAGAATGCATTCCAACCCATGACATCATCATATTGTACAGTACATACAGTATGATATCATATCATTTCCAACATGCACTGATCAGCCATAACATTTAAACCACATTTACAGTATACTACACTGACAACCTTAATTATCATTATTATATACCAGTAAACTGCTGACAGGATCATGGGCACCCAAAGCTCACCCAAGCCCACGTCAACAAAACCCATCCAGTCTGATCCCACAGAAAGCACAAATATAAAAAAAGTAAATGCTGACCATTAAAAAATGGCACCTGAATACCCAGAGCACTACAGCCCGCTGCGCATGGGACCCCGCAGAGTTCAAGGTTGTTGATCCAGCCTGCAAATTATCCAGATCTCTATTCAACATATCTAAGGACTGACCCACGGAGGCTCCTCCCCACAACAAGGGGAACCTACACAATACTGAGCATAAAGTTTTGCATTGTCATGTTATGGCTGATCAATCTATATGTAGATGTTGTATCTATATATTCAGTATGGCAAAATCTCCTGTTCTATAAGGCACTTCATGAAGCTCTTTTCAAGAACTCTCATTACTTACAGTACTTGATTAGATCTGAGAACAATACCTGGCAAACTTGCATATACTGTAGGCCCTTCTGAGGTCAGTAATCTTAATGAAAATAAACAAAACCTTCTTAAACTGTGTTGCAATCCCACTTCCATTTCAATAAGCTACACAAAGTCTCGTGAGACTCTTGTTCCCTTCAATGGCATTAACTAGACCTCATCATCACCAAGTGTGCTCCATGACCATAATCACCACAGCGTTGACTGTGATACAGACCATTCTCTGTAGCCTGCAAGTTGAGGTGCATCTCCAGAAGCCTTCACTGTTCCAGGTAGAAAGGATGATTGTGCATCAACACTTGTTTTGCATTTGATGTTTAGAGGTCCCAGCAGCTTGCAGTTCCACTCCTCTCAGGTGAAGAAAAACAAAAACAGAATCTTTAAGGCATTATCTGTAATTTTCAGACCTCTGGAGGTACAATATCCTGACTGAGAGCCATAAGGTGAGGGTCTACCAGCAAGTGTCATCCACAAACCTCTAAGACTTTTCTTTACAGAATAAACTATGTTACATATAAAAGTGTGGCAAGGATGTTTTTTGGGTTTTTTTGGGTTGTTTTTTTTTTTTTTCAGGCAACATATCACATTCAGTTAAGGGCTGCAGTTCAAGTTTAAGTAGGCTTTTATTGTCATTTCAACCATATGCAGTATAGTACACAGTGAAATGAAACAGTGTTCCTCCAGAACCAAGGTGCTACATACAACATAAATTAACAACACAAGTTAACAAAACTAACTAGCTAACCAAGAAATCATTCCTTGTAAGTAGCAGCGAAAATTGAAAATAGATTTGTGCAAATAACAATTAATGAATATTGTGCAAAAAAGCAATTACAGGTTGGTATGAACAATTGTAAGATGGTTGTTGATCAATGTGTTTGCGTGTGTGTTGTTTATTATTTCAGTCTCAATGTTTTGAGGTAGTTGAGTTTATCTCAGGGATTGTGTGTGTATATCAATCTTTATCAATCATTTTTGTTGAGGAGATGGAGGACTTGTGGGAAGAAGGTGGGACCCTCAAAAGAAGGTTAAGGGTCCACGTTGCCAAGTATTGGATTGGGGGTTCAAGCCCTGCCACTGCCTGGTTCCCACTGTTAGGTCCTTGGGCAAGGCCCTTATGACTTAGACTTATGACCAAGTGCAAGGTAGAGGCCCAGTTATTAATAGAAGGGGACAGGAAGTGCATTCAGCATATTCTGTATCAAATGATGCAATGCGGTAATCCCTAGGATAAACGGGACACATCTCAAAAACCATATCAGAATAAGTTTACAAATGATCCTAAATACTTCCAGGATTCTTGACTGAGAAACATTTCAGTTTTACACCCCAACCTAAATGTGCATATGATTGAGGTTTGTAAAATCTCTCAGGCAACTCCATTGCTTGAAAAACACATCGCATATTTGTTGATTGGAGTAATTTTGTGTGGAGATGGCAATCTGGCATGTCGTGTTTCTCCTCCTCCTGAGTAAACATTCAGTTCAGCTCTGAGGCTGCTGAAGGAAAGGCCCTTTATCTCACTCTGTTTATTCAATAAAGCCCACAATAAAATGTCAGACTTCAATATTTAATAGACGAGTGCACGGCAGTGTCAAGGCTGAGCACGCTAAACACCCATCACCGGTGTAATGCCATAAACCCCCCTGAGCTGTCGTTTGTCATTTTCCTCCAGATTATTTTTTAAGGTTATATGACATACACAAACAGACGATAGGTGATGGTGCTGGACTTTTTTCGTCTGCTTTGAGGCGCGCTTTCCAAAATAATTCAATATCATACTATGGAGGAAGGTCAGCAGGGGTAACAAGACACACTTAAATCCTGTTTCACACCAATTCAATATCCCATCTGTCTGGTTTAGGAGGAGCACGGACAGAGACACACAGAGAAAAATAAGAGAAAAAGACACTCTGGCGACATGACTTTTCTATTCATTTGTTCATTCATTCATTCATTCATTGTGTCAATTTTTGTCAACTCAGCCCTTCAAGACATTCCATTTCCTTACATTTGGTTGCTTTTGTGCTGTTATCCATATATACTGTTAAACGCTATGTCCTATCAGTTTTACAGCATTTGACAGAATCATAGCAGAAAGTAGAGCTCTGTACACTTCAGAATCCATCCTGCTATTTCTAACAGCAGGCACATCACCAGTGATCTTGTTCCACTAAAAGCCATACACCTCCACCATGATATGGTACGTACTGTAGGACATTCCTTTCATTTTTTTCTCTATATTCTTTACCTCCAGTTATTCTGGTGCAAGATTTTCTTGTACTGGGCAGTTTTTATTTAAAATTCTAACCTGGCCTATCTGTTGCAGAGGTTCGAGGTAAACTCCCTGTAGCTGTCTCTTGCTTGTATAATTGACACTGACAATAATACTTTTACTATAACTCCTTCAGAATGTCCTTGCATTGGCTGGATGTTCTGTAGAGTTTTTCTTCGGTTAAAGAAACATTTCTGTGATCATTTACTTGCATCAGGGTTTTTCAGGCCTTTTGGTGTTGCTGAGCATGGCAGTGTATTTTCAGTGTCCTTCAAGATTCAAGAATCCCATTAAGATTGAGCAAAAAGGGGGCCTCCGAGTGACGCAGTGGTAAAGTGCTCGACCTATCATCCGGAAATCGCGAGTTCGATTCCAGCAGCTGGAGGTCTAGAGAGAGCTGATTGGCCGAGCTTTCTCAGAGGGGAGGGATGAGAGGTACATAGTGCTCTCACATTAATCACAGCTCTACAGCCAATCAGGGGCATTTGTGAGCTCATGCAAGTGGAAGGAGCGGATAGTGCTGTTCTGGAAAAGTTCTTGAAAAAACAGTATTGTGTCAAGTGCATTTGCAAGCTCCATGAAACTGGCTCTCATTAAGGCCTTCCCAGGAAAGCAAGACCAAAAGTTAATTTAGAGTCACCAGTCTCAGAAATCACCAATTAACAACTAGCACCTCAGATTAGAGCCGTTATGAAGGCTTTACAGAGCATGAGTAGCAGATATACATCTCAATATCAACTGGTCAAAGGAGATTATTGCCCAACCTTAATAATAATAATAATAAAACATTAATCTTGATTAAAACAATGAAAAGTTTTTTTTTTCGCTTTAACTTTATGCTAGCCTATGACCAGCGCATACAAACAGCTTTTCACTCTTTAGGTAAAGAGGTGCTGAAAGGACAGCACCCCTTCAGCACACGCTGTGTTTTGGACAGCCACCTGCACACAGGACAGGGCTTCAGAATGCAGCATCAGCAGAAGGAAATAATCATCTACACTCCTTTTGTGGCATTGTAGAAAACCACAGAGTGAACCAGGATCTCATGGTGCCATGACAAGCCACTATTGCTCACCTTTACACAACCTACCAGACACTTCACTCTTCCAGAGAGCTGCACCTACATTCAATGACATCACTCCAAATAAAAGTAACACACACACACACACACACACACACGCGCGCGCGCGCGTGCGTTGGGAGCTCATTTTTTACAAAAATAGTAACATATGGAATCTTTGTGTCACGATCATTTTTTGACACTGAGGATCCCTTCTATAAATGTAAAATAAATGAATAAATAAATAAATGAAATCCTTCCAGAAAACTTCACCATATCAATAATTAAAGCCATTATCACCCATGATCTTTTGTGGCACTAACGTCAAATCAAGGCCTTATGAACAAGATGTAACTAAAGAGGAATTAAAGAGCAAAAATAGAGAAATAAAAAGTGAATGAAGGTTAAGATAAAGAGATAGAAGGAAAGTAATAGAAAGAGAAATTCAGTGTTCAGTCACTGAGTGTATCCAGAAATTAAACATCTCGGAAACAGAAAAAATTAAATAATAAATAAATAGGTAAACACCTATAGGTAAAAAAGAAAACTAAATCTAACAAAATTCATGGACTAAAAATGTTTTCCCTGTATGTGATTTCAGGGGGAAAATGAGAAAGAAGAAAAGTTGATTGTGTGTCCCAGTTCTGCATAAACACAGGAACATTACATAAATTTGTTCAGAATGAGTTATTGATTGTATTTATGTGTGAGTGATCAGTATAATTGTGATGTATAATCAGAATGAATACACTCTTACTGCGCTTCTTTACTACTAATTACATTTCAGCAGTCTGGAATTACATGTTTCTTTGTCTATTTATTTATATTTAATTAGCTTCTGAATTTTGTTAAGTTCATCTGAGGGAAGAATCACTTAAAGCCTCTGCTGTGCCGCAATACGATTGCTGACCGGCTCTGTCGATGTCCAGCCAGGAGAGAGAGACACGGACTAAAGGAAATATTGCCATATAAGGAATGAGGAAGTGAAACAGGGATTTGACACGGTCTAGGGGAAACCTATGGATACACTAACAGAGGGAGAACAATTAAAGAAAAGCCTGGAAAATTTTACAATCCAAGGAAAGTGTGAGTAAATCTCTAATACTGTACAGTAGATATATAGGCAGTGCCTCACCATATAAAGGCTCTGAGTTGCTGATCGGAAGGTCAGTGGTTTGAGCACCAGCTCAGCCAGGTTGGCGCTGTTGGGCCCTTGAGGAAACCCTTGCTCCAGGGGTGCCTCATCCTGGCTGCCTCTGTGCTCTGACTCCAGCTATACTGGAATATGCAAATAAATAATTTCACTGTGCAATACTGTATATGTGACAAATAAAGGCTTAACTTAATATATAAGATTGAAAAGAATACATAAGACAAAAAAATTACTTAAAAGAAAAATACAGGGTGTACAGTATGAAAAGTCTTATAGAGAAAGGTTTCTAAATAAATATTTTTTTCTGGTCATTTCATGTATGAAAGAGAGACTTTGGACCTAGATGGCAACCAGTGGCCAAGATGGAACTGCCAAAATATGCATTTCCTTGAATGACCACTAGGCTCCAAAATTGAGTCAGTCACCACAGAACCCCATGTTAAAACTTTACAACACAAATAAACATTTTCAGTCTGGTGCAAAACATTTTTTTTTGTTTCTATAAACAGATTTTCCATTCATGACAACTGTACGGAGCTGAATTTTTAAATTGTTTAAAGGCATAAAATGAAGCATGGATGAGGGTGTGGCCAATTTGAGTGACAGGTGGTGTCAAACGGCTAGCTGTCTGCTTTGCATCACTTTAGCCAACAAGCTAACAGAAACCGATGTAGTTTAACTTTCCACAAGAAATGTAGGATTTGACATGGGAAGGAGTGTCGGGTATAGATGAGTTTGATGAAATTTAAAGTAACATTAGCATTAGCCAGCATGCCATTAGCTAGCTTGTGGTAACTGAAGTAAGTAGGTGTGTTCCAACCAACAGCCGAGCTCCATTTGTTTCCCCATTTATTGACCAATTGGGGTTTAGGAGGAGTCGGCTCCTGCCAAGATGGTGATGACCAGAGCTGCCACAAAACCGCTCTTCAGAAAAACCTACGGGTGACATCATGAAGGGTTTCTCCAGTACTTATACAATCTATGCTTCGGACATACAACGATAAAAAAAAGCATGCATCTGGTTTAATGAGAGTTTAATAGAGTTAGAGCTACAGTATATAAAAGCATAGATAAATAGTATTAGAGAAAGACATTGATGAAGAACAAAGAAAAAGTAAAAAGCAAATAAACAGCATTCATTTCTTTATGTACAGAAAGTCTATGCACAGTAAATTGCCTGAATCTTTCACAAATTCATTTACAATTTTCAGACAGCAGCTCGGATTAAACACCGTCTCAACATTAGCATATTGCACTAATTACAGATTTTCTTTTCCTTTTTTTTTTTTTACACTACAGCCCTAACTACTATAAATAAACCAAAACACAATTATCACATGAGCAGAAGTAAAGTCTGGGTTTACTTCACTTATTAATAATAATAAGCTCTGTGTGATTTCTTCATTTTTGTCAATACACGGCAGAGTCCATGTCACATGGCAAAACAGGAGAGGATGTAAGAGTGGTGAAAATAATCTCACGGTTAAACACAGAAAAAAGTTTAAAAGTTTAGTTCACAGATTTCTGGAGGTGTGACGGGTGCACTGCATTACTGATGAAGAAGAGTTACTGTTTCCACTTACCCACTGATTGTTTTCTCATTATAGCACTTCCTGGAGTGTTTTTTTTTTTTATTTTTTTACCACTTTTTCTTAAGTTATGGTTACATTTACCAGACAACAGCTATACACACTTGTCATTGAGGTCCCATTTTTGAGGCTGTTGTGTTGTTAAAACCAGGAGCTTGGTTACCAGGTGTGTAGGTTTCCATTTGTAAGATCACGCAACAAAAAGAGGCCAAGCAACCACAATTCACAGAATGCATAGCAAATACAAAACTCGGACATGGCAAACTACGACTCCAACAGAGCACTCCACCAGGAAGATCCGAAACATTACATGTGGGTCAGTGGGGCAGTGGTGGCTCAGGTGGTTGAGGTTCTTGCTTGATGATAAGAGTAGCAACATCAGTCACTGGACGATAAATCAAAGCTAACACTTTTAAATCTTTGAAAAATACTGCACCTATAGGGCCCTTATATGGGTTAAGGGCCTTGCCTGGGGCTTGACCATCCAACATTTAGATCATCATCCCAAAACCTCAACCACCTGAGCCCCACTGACCCCATTGTAATGGTTCAGATCTTCCTGGTAGAGTGCTCTGCTTGAAGTTGTAGTTTGCTGTGCTTGAGTTTTGTATTCGCCGTGCATTATTTTTTCCCAAGCTTGAAAAGCATTTAGCTTTTAGTCCAGTGACTGATGCTGCTACAACAGTTAAATGTAATTGGTATTCCGACGTTGTTCTGACTTACACACTTAACCACATACCAATGGTCCAATGTCTGCAAATAATGGTACTCCAACATCAAGAAAACTAAAATGGTCTCCTGGGCTGTCTCGGATCAGAACTGCAATTCCCAGAGTTCACAGCAAACACAAACCTCAGACATGGCAAAAGCACCATCTCCCTCCCCAGAGGTCTGATCTCACACACACCTGATCTTAAGCATCACCCATCTATCTAAACACTCACTCCACACCAAGAGCTTTAAGACCTAAACACTCAGACTTGTGCATTAAACTTTACCAAGGCGTTTCATGTTTAATGTTAATCTTATACAGTATTGTTATATTTTGCAACATTGCAACTTTTTTTTTTATTTGTCTTGATTTGTTTTTTATAAACTGTTTGTATTGTACATCACTTGACTGGATTAAATAGTTAATCTGTGCTATTGCTCAGTAAATCTTTTGACTGCAACTTATTTACTGAACAGGCCTGGGGACAGAGAGACTGCCATCTTTACAACCATACTAAATATTTTCTATATTCTGATAACAAAAACAGCACTACTGATTACAACATGAAATTTTTATGCATACCATGTATTGTAGAAATTATTTAAAACATTATGATATAATCTTTAGGTCATTTCACTCTGCATAAGTCTTAATTTAGGTTTTATATATTAATATAGAGTACTGTCACTCAGTTCTTCATATTTTGCTTCCAAGGAGCCAGACTTCTTTCTATTTTTAATGAAGGCTTGGGTAATAGTTCTCCAGGTTTCTTGAAAGACATTTTTTGTCTCTCAGTTCAGTCCAGTATGAATCATTCACTCATGCATCATCTATTTCCCTTTATCCCGTATACAGGGTCATGGGGGGGCCTGGAGCCTATCCTATGAGACTTAAGGCATGAGGTGGGATACACCCTGGACAGGGTGCCAATCTATCGCAGGGTACACACACACTACAGGCAATTTGGAAATGTCAATTAGCCTAATCTGCATGTCTGTCATAATCTGCATGAGAAGAAACTAAAGAACCCGGAGGAATCCCATGAAACACAGGGAGAACATGCAAACTCTATGCACACAGAGACATCATTTAATTTCATTTAATATGAAAAAATGGAGGAGTCAAGAAATTTGCATAATAATCTCTCTCTCTCTTACTCTGTGCGCATGTGCAAGTTTGAAGGAGTGGATACCTCTGAGGCGGATGCTTCTGCGATCGTTTCCCCCCTGTAGAAGGACAGGGAAGTCCCAGGTGTGGCCATGGCAGAGTCTGCAGAGAATAGTATAGGTAAAACTGGGATAAACAAGGACAAAAGGTGTGAAGAGGCACCTGCCCACTTCTCCTTATGAACTGGTCAGGAGGAAGACACAGAAGGCAGCAATGGAGATAGGAAATGATAATAATACTGATATTAAGATGGAAACAGATGCAATTTTTAAAGCTTGTATAAAAAGCAAGAATAACAGACAAGCTAAAAAAAAATGAGTCTGAAGCATGAAGAAAGCGATGGCGGGGCTAAAGACACAGGAAAGTCACGGTGCTCACAGGCTGACGATGCAGAAGCGATATATAAAATATATAATATATATAATTTATTAATTCTTGCAAGAGACAAAAAGGTATCAGGGGATCAATTCAAAAGATTACTTCCCAAATACAGTTCAGTTTGTAAGTGATGTTAAAACACTACTGCAAAATGGAGCCTTTGAAAAACCGGAGACGGTTACCGGCTAAAAGCGATGGTAACCATAAAATACATAGGAACAAAGGTGTGAACTAAACCTTTTAGCTTGATGTTAATAAAAGGGATTCCTAATAACAGTGACCTGTACGTCCTTTTATATCTAATGATGAGTGCAGTCAATGCCATAACGTTTAACGTAAATGGAGCAAGAGACTACAGGAAGAGAACAGTGCTGTACAACTCGATGAAACAGAAGCAGACTGATGTTGCTTTTTATTTTTATTTTTTATTTTTTTACAAAAAACACATAATGATGCTGAGAACGCTGCAGATTGGATAAGCAGTAAGAGCGGGCTTTGAAAATGAGGTTTGTATTTTTATGTGCGTGTACACTCTTGAGTGAAAGAGTGAACACATGAACGTTTCAAATAAAGAGTTGTAAAAAAGTAAAAATACAAGTCTCTCTCTCTCACTTGCTTACTCTCTTATGACACTTTATAACATTGTTTCGTGTCATATTACAGGAACATATTCATTACTGCATTAACTGCTATAAATTACATAACTATATAAAATACTATAATCTGCTGAATTAGATTGGAAATGATTTGTGCTTCTGGTATGATGAAGAGAAAATATTAGTCTCTCTCTCTCTGTCATGATATCATTGCTCGAGTGTTCGTGACCCTGTGCAGTTAGATGAAGAGGATTCTCAGCTGTCCAGATTTCTGCATTTTCCCTGGAGCTCCAGTCATCAGCCAACACACTCGAGTGCTTCAAACTCCCACTAACACTCTATTAAACTCTCTCTCTCTCTCTCTCTCTCTCTCTCTCTCTCTCTCTCTCTCATCTTGACTGTGCAAGTTAACAAGGTGCAGGTCCGACTACTGCACAGATTTGAGCAGCATGGACCTGAAATCCACTACATGGACATGCACGCTACATGTGACCAGGTTAAAACTTACACAGGCGCAGAAAATGTGCTTTAACGTTGCCGTTCCCATAGCAACAGAGAGAATGAGCTCATGGTCAGTGTATTAGTCATGGCTTTAATGAGGCTTATCTTTTGATACTAGAGGTGATACGGAAGGTGAGAATTGAGCATCTGTGTGTGATTTACTGTAGAACTTCAGACCTTCAGACCTTCTTCGTCTGTGATGTTGTGACAAGAAAATCTAATGCACTATATCTTTTATTCTTATAATTCATCAAGTAAAATGGAATAATTTTGTATTCATATTAAGCAACCAAATACAAGATTTAAAAAAGGAAAGAATTGCTTGAAGTGCCCGCCATGCTCCGGTACACTTGCCATCACTTGTTACCAGGAGAGAGAAACACACACACACACACACACACACATACACATACTCAGGACAAATGATGTGTCTAAATGTTCGCTCATGTTTATTTAGAGAAAAAGAGGGATAGAAGCATTAGTCCATTTCCTAATTCTACTACTGTACATCAACACAGTGGACATGTGCTCTAGAACAAAAGAGTTCTAGCAATCCATAGGAAATATTACCATATAAGGAATGAGGAGGAAGACAGAGGGACTCCTGGGAAATTTACCAACGTCTAGGGGTAATGTATTCAATTCAATTCAATTAAAAAAAACATTTATTTATCCCTGTGGCGCAATTTAAGGCATGCAGAGTGTTAAGAAATAATGATCAGTGCAAATACAAAACAAAAAATAAAATAACATAAATAAAATACAACTGTTAGAATTATGATGAATACTGTAGAATTAGTCCACCATTTGAGGACATTGTCCATATTTTTTGCTAAATGTGTTCCCCTTTAAAAAGTTCATAGTTATCAAGTGATAATAAAAAGAAATAGTAAGGAGACCTGGTCAAGATTTAGGGATTAGAGTAAGGTTTAGGGTTATAATTAGGGTCAGGTTTATGTTTAGGGTTATGGGTTATGTTTATTGTTATGGTTAGGAGTTAGGCTTGTGGTTATGGACAGACGTTAGATTTAGGGTTCAGATTTATTGATAGTAGTTATGGACAAATTTAAGGTTATTTTAGGGACTAGGGTCATGGATAGGGGTTAGGTTTAGTGATCATGTTTAGGGTTATGGTTAATGATAAGGTTAGGTTTAGGGATGGGCTTAGTAGCCAGGTTTCATTTTATACTTAAATAACCCTATGGCTGATCACCAAAATTGAATGCTCTGGGTCTCTGACACATATAGTATAAGTATAACTTAGATATATTGAGCAAGTCTTTGTATGAATGCGCACCTCATTAGGGTGTAAGCTTTAGCAATTAAATTGTTGTCTTAAAATGTTCCTACCTCTTCAGTATTTAATGAGCTGCTCCTTGGAGACAGAGGATACTACTGCAAGAAATATCTGATGACTCCTTCTCCAGAACCACTGCCTGGACTTTATTTTAATGTGTATCATACTTTTATAAAGTGTCTTCAATTCCTGCTGAGACAAGCTAACATTGTTGAGACTGAACCTGCAATTAGTGATAATAAATTCCAGTTAGGTTTTTTTTTTTTTTTTTTTTTTTGCAATTCTAGCTTTTTAGGGGTTATGTACAGGAAATTTAAATTCTTAGTTGATTTATAATGCACACAATTCCATGGTCAACTACTTTGTGCTATGCCCTTTTCCCATAGCAGTGACAGTAATGGTATGGATACTTAAATTGTTCAAACAAAGCTATTATAAATGTCTGCTATTTTGTCGTAAAATATACTTATACCACTTTGTCTCCAGCCTTTCCAGCAAGCATTAGGCCAGTATGAGTTCTACTCTTTAATGAATTGAATGGCCACAGGACTTGATGACAAAAGCCTGGCTCAAATTAGTGAGTTAAACCATCATATATAGGGAATAGAAATGCCCAGGCCTAGCCAATGAATTAATAATGGAGCGTACATTTATATCTTCTCTTGTAAGAACATATATCTGCTGCATTAAATATGAACTGTCCACCTTCTACTCCTGGCTGTATAGTACTGGTACAGTAAGTACTACTTTCACCCCTGTTAATTACACTAACTGAGTCACAGGCACAGAAGGATGGATGTTGGCGGAGCAAAATAAACAATCACAATCTTTTAATAATAAATGCATGGTAATGCATGGTCAATTTGTACTGTAGGTAATTTAAGGCATGAGCCAAGAACCATTAGGAATTTTAGTTCATGACAATTCAGCAAAAAGTTTGGGAAAGTTTGAAATCCACATAATGAATAACACAGTGCTGACCATGCTGTAAACAAATATCTCTTTACAGTAAACTTCTCAAAGCAAAGAGAAGGCTTCAACATCTCTGTTTAATATTAATGAAGTGTCCAGTGTACACATCACTGTGAATGGGGTGCATTAGTGTAAGCTTTTCTTCTGTATCCGAGGCAAAACAGAACCATCCATCAGACAGTGTATTCTTTTGTAAGTCACTCTAAATAAGAGCGTCTGCCAAATGCCTAAATGTAAAATGTAAATGTATTCATATTCATGTCTTTGTTAATATTCTGTTAATGTGTTATTGTGTTATTCTGCCCGAGAGCGAAATTTGTTTTCCTTTCTGTTTTCGTTCCTGAGTTTACATGATATCATTTAATCTCATATCATCATTATCATCTCTAAGTTAAAAAATGTTTTTGAAGATAGTTGGACAGAGAGAGATTTAACTTCCTTTTTTTACCTTAGGCTCTGCGACATAACAGCTATTATGTAAATATATATCTCTTTCCCTGAGGATGCTATTAAATTTAAAGAGAGGTGGAGAAGATGTGCAGGAGATAGCAGGACACTTTTATTTGGTTAAGTCTGTGCTTGATAGCAAGCAGCTATAAGTAGTGAAGAGAGAGAGAGAGAGAGAGAGAGAGAGAGAGAGAGATGACTTGGTAAATAGTTTTTAGAGTTTTGGGGTTTAGAAGAATTTCTTTATAATTATTTCATTCAAACATACACTTTTATTCAGAGTTGAAATATTTTTTTCAGATCATCATTTCTTCATTTATTCAGATCTTGTATTGAAAGACTTCCAATGGGGTTAAGGTCAGAACTCTGTGGTGTCTATTGCATGTATTAAAATGATTCCTCATGCTTTCACAATTTGAGTAATGGAATATGGCTGTGCTTTCAGGGATTAAAAACACCCTGAACATTCAGTACATTCAGGTGGTAAGCTGACTTCATCTTATTAACCCCAGTAGCAACCCCAGATCATAACACTGCCTCCAGAGACTTGTACAGTGGACACTATGCATGATGGGCGCTTCATGAGCTTCCCTTCTTAACCTGACACGCCCATAGCTCTGGAATAGGATCAATCTGGACTCATCAGGTCACATGACCTTTTTCATCACTCCAAAGTCCAATCTTTATGTTCAGTAGCAAACAGAAGTTATTTTTTTCTTTTTCTGACCACTAACAAGTGGTGTTCGTATGCACACAGCAATTTAGTTTCAATCCTTTGAGTTCTCATCAAAATGTCTGAATGAAAATGATATTTTTCTTTACTTGATGCAGGCCTATAATTTCTGGAACCATTATTAAACCATGTCTTTCTCACTTGGGCATTAAATGAGCTTCAAAACTGTGAACTTTTTCAAAACAAGGCAAATATTGTGCATCAACCCACTATCGTACTTTAACTATAAAATGTCTGTTATTAAAGGTCTTGCAATATAGTTAGGCTCTTAAATATATATTATTTCCAATCCGGTATTATATTTGAATGTGTAATGCTGCAGCAGCACACCATAATGATGATCTGTGCCTTTATACCTCCAAGTGATAAAAATCGATATCTGTAAACTGTGGTTGAAATTCATATAAGTTTTGCAATTAGTCAGACATTTCTCATGCAAAGGAACAAGGTGTTGATTGATTCACAAGGTTAACGCCTGCATTAAGTAACATGCAAGGAAATATTACCTTAAAACCTTCTAAGAGGCTCTCAGCCTAGCTACCAAGCAGCTGTATTGCTAGCTAATGTTATAAGTAATATAAAGAAGAAGCAGCAAGACATGTTTTTATTTTTCATAACAGCTTCAAAGGTATGAAAAATGATGACTTTTAAATGTTTACCAGCTTTTGACTTCCACGTTGTATACTTACCACGAGACTGCCTAGCGATTTGGATTTACTGCATGTTTTGAACTACTGCACGTCTGGGTTACAGACGTTCACTCTCAGAACCACCTGAAGCTCCTCTGCACGTTCACAGGGACTGTAAGTGCACGCTATCTTTATTTCTGCTCTTGGATCCTTCTTTTCACTTCTGCTGCTATACTTAGAGGCGTGACAGTATAATCTGGCCATTATGGATCCAGCAGAGCTAACCCACTTGAGATCAGCTCTGGAAAGCCAGGGAGCGCTCCTGGGTTCACATCAGCATGACATTAAGGAAGTCCCCAGCACTCTCAGAACAGTAACTGAGACCCTGACCTCGCTTACCAACCAAATCCAACAACTACAAACCCCCCCAGCTCCTACCCCGTCTCCTCGCCCCTTAGCAGCCGTAGCTGCCACACCGCCCCATGACCCTCGCCTCCCTGCCCCGCCTACTTATGATGGAGATCCTAACAGCTGCCGTTCTTTTCTGTCTCAGTGTTCTCTAGTTCTCGAGCTACAGGCCTCGTCTTTCACTACAGAACGAGCTAAGGTGGCGTACATTATCACCCTCCTCTCCGGTAGGGCGAGAGAGTGGGGAACAGCTATGTGGGATGTCCAGCTGCCCTGCTGCTTCTCTTATAAATCATTCACCGAAGAAATGAGAAGAGTTTTTGATCGCTCATTCACTGGGCGTCTGGCGGCAGGACAGATATTAACTCTTCAACAGGGAACCCGATCTGTCCATGACTACGCCATTGAATTTCGCACTTTGGCGGCTTCATGCTGGGATGACCAAGCTCTCTTTGATGCATTTCTTCATGGTCTTTCAGATAATGTCAAAGATGAGTTGTCAGCACACGAACCACCGTCAAATCTCTAAGACCTCATCGATTTAGCAGCACGCATTGATGCTCGCAAGCGCCTCAGGCAGCAGGAGCGCTGTCTGAGCCTCTGGCCACCATCACCAGCAGCCTCCACCAGCTCTATGGAGGCTCCTCCCGAACCGATGCAGGTGGGCCGGACTCGTATTTCCCCCGAGGAACGTCAACGAAGACGGGATAAGGGGGCATGTTTCTACTGTGGCCAGTTGGGCCATTTCTCACGAAACTGCCCGGTAAAAGGCCAGGCCCCTCTGTAAATTTGGGTGCACCGGGGGGCCCGAATCTCCAATCTTTTCCCAACCATCGCTCCTATTTACCAGTAACCCTGACCCACAAGAATCAGCACCATGGCACGTATGCCCTGTTGGATTCAGGGGCCGACCAGAATCTGATCTGCTCCTCACTGGCGAACCTCCTTAACATCCCCTCCACCCACCTGAGTCATTCACTCACTGTTCAGGCCCTCAATGGTTGTTTCCTGGCCCCCATCACCCATCGCACAGTACCAGTCACCTTGCATTTCTCAGGAAACCACTCAGAAGTAATTGCTTTCTTGATTGCTAAGAGCTCCCATGCCCCACTCGTCTTGGGTCTCCCATGGCTACAGCTGCACAATCCCCACATAGATTGGGCCAATAAGAGAGTCCTGAAATGGAGTACCTCGTGCCTGTCGTCATGTCTCCGTTCTGCTGTCAAAGGGCCTTCATCCTCTCAGCTTGAGGACCGCTCCAACCTCTCAAACATCCCGACCGAGTACCACGATCTCTGGAGAGTTTTTAGCAAGTCTCACGCGATCTCGCTACCAATTTTTACAGACGTTTCATCCGGAACTATAGTTCCGTGGCAGCACCTCTCACTACCCTCACGTCTACGAAATCACTATTTCGATGGAGTTCACTGTCGGACAAGGCCATTAAGGAACTCAAGTGCCGTTTCACCTCTGCCCCTATCCTCACCTTCCCTGACCCATCCCTCCAGTTCGTGGTCGAAGTGGACGCATCAGAAACGGGTGTTGGCGCCGTTCTCTCCCAAAGGTCTCCGAAGGATAATAAACTCCACCCCTGTTCCTTCCTCTCACGCCGACTCTCTCCGTCCGAACGCAATTATGGGATCGGAGACCGCGAGCTGTTGGCCGTCAAGCTTGCACTGGAGGAGTGGAGACACTGGTTGGTGGGGGCAGAACATCCTTTCCTGGTCTGGACTGACCATCGAAATCTTGAATATTTAAAGTCAGCCAAGAGACTTAACTCTCGTCAGGCACGTTGGTCCTTGTACTTTTCCAGGTTTAACTTCACATTGTCCTACCGCCCGGGTTCTAAGAATACTAAGCCTGACGCCCTCTCTCGACAGTTCTCTCTCCCTATGGATCAGCCCCCCCCCCAAGAAACCATCCTCCCTCCACATTGTCTTATGGCCGACACTCGTTTGGAAATAGAGAACCGGGTGCTACGCGCACTTGAACATGAACCGGGTCCAAGTAACGTCCCCCCCAACTGACTCTTTGTCCCAAGCCCTCTTTGTCCTGTTGCATCATGACAGTTTTGGACCGATTCTCCAAGTCCGCTCACTTCATCCCGCTTCCCAAACTCCCCTCAGCTAAAGAAACAGCTGAACTCCTGGTGTCTCATGTCTTCCGACTCCATGGTCTTCCTTCAGACATCGTCTCAGACAGGGGCCCGCAGTTTTCCTCACAATTCTGGAAAGCCTTCTGTAAGCTCGTTGGTGCCACACCCAGCCTGTCCTCTGGCTTCCACCCCCAAAGCAATGGGCAGACGGAAAGGATCAACCAGGAACTAGAGAAGTCTCTTAGATGTATGGCATCACGGGACACAGTCTCATGGAATAGATTTCTCCCGTGGATAGAATATGCCCACAACTCACTCCCCACGTCCTCCACCGGAATGTCACCCTTCCAATGCTGTCTGGGATACCAACCACCTCTGTTCCCTGCTCAAGAGGAGGAAGTCGCGGTACCATCAGCCCAAGCGTTTGTCCGGCGCTGCAACAGGACTTGGCAGTAGACCCCCTCCCAGTTGCGGCACTCTGTGAACATTTTCTGATGTAAGGCCAACCGCCACTGCTCTGCAGCCCCCAGGTATCGCGTAGGTCAAAGGGTAATATTATCCATACGAGACATACCCTTAAAAACCATATCAAGAAAACTGTCTCCCAGGTATATTGGGCCCTTCTCTATCTCCCGGGTTATCAACCCCTGCTCTGTTAAGCTCTCCCTGCCTTTATCCATGCGCCGCATCAACCCCACCTTCCACGTGTCCCAGATTCAACGACTGGTCTCCTGTCCATTGTCCCTTCACCTCAATCCCCCCTTCCCCCCTGTCTCATCGAGGGAGGTGAAGCATTCACAGTCTGTAAGCTCCTCAGGTCCCGCCGCCGGGGACACGGACTACAATACCTAGTGGACTGGGAGGGTTACGGACCTGAAGAGAGAAGCTGGATACCTGCCAGGTTTATTCTCGACAAATCCCTTATAACAGAGTTCCATAGGCTCAACCCCGAGGCCCCGTCTAGAACGCCCGGTGGCGTCCGTAGGGGAGAGGGTACTGTCACAGTACGTCAGATTTCAGCCACAACATAGCTCCTCCGAAAGTAATCAGAATTACTCCGGTTCCAGCTCCGCGCCGCATCTTGCTTTTTGCCGCCTCAGTCACAGCGCGAGCTCACCTGTTGCCGATTCGGATTAATCAGATCAGCTTATTTAAGATGCTGCAAGACACCCACCCGCTGCCAGATTATTGTGCCGTTCATGCCAATATTCCCGCGTTTGTTTTGTCATTTGCTCACCGTGTTATTGTGTTTTGTTATCGACCTCGTGCTTGCCTAGCGATTTGGAATTACTGCACGTTTGGATTACGGGCTTTTGACTTCCGCGTTGTATACTGACCACGAGACTGCCTAGCGATTTGGATTTACTGCACGTTTGGATTACCGGCTTTTGACTTCCGCATTGTATACTGACCACGAGACTGCCTAGCGATTTGGATTTAATGCATGTTTGGAACTATTGAACGTTTGGGTTACAGACATTCACTCTCAGAACCACCTGAAGCTCCTCTGCGCGTTCACAGAGACTGTAAGTGCACACTATCTTTATTTCTGCTCTTGGATCCTTCTTTTCACTTCTGCTGCTATGCTTAGAGGCGTGACATTATCGTTATGAAATGTCACCCACAACAGTCTCCAAAATTTAACAATTCAAAAAGAAAAAAAATAAGATCCACAGATTTTAATTGTTCAGCCATCTGCTATGATCAAGATAGTAAAGAAAAGTTTCACCTTAATCACAGCCCAAGAACAACAAAAAATTCCTTTGTTGTAAATGTAATATTGTGATAAATCTACTATAACACTAAACTTTCTTTTTAAATAAATAAAAAATTTTTTAAATAAAATGGGAGTTTCTAGGGTGGCCTAGTTATGCACCAATTAGTGAAATGATGCTCCTACTAATGATGCACAATTCAATTCAATTTAACTGGCTATTTAATATAAAATCATGTCCTCATTCAGTTACATCACAGAAGCCTTACGTTACAGCCTCAGAGAAAGCCTCTAGTGTTCAGTGACCACATGGCAACAGTAAAGGAAAAAAATCTGGATGAATTGGGATTTTTTTTTCTTATTCCCCTGGGTACTACAGAATAGAAGCAGATTAAGGCCACTATGAACAATTTATTTGAGTTCTAACTTTTTCCCTCAGAATTCGGACATTAATCTCAAGATTCTGCCTTTTTTTCTCAGAATTCTTTCTTTCTTTAAAAAATTTTTTTTTTTTTTTTTTTTTTTTTTTTTTAGAATTCTGACTTTGAAATCAGAATTCAGAGTTTATTCTCAGCATTCTGACATTTTGCTCAGAATTCTGATGTTTAATTCTTTGCCAGGAGTGACCCCTGGAGGGCGCTCTATGCCCTTATGGACACAATGTTCAGTGTTTTGGGGACTTATTTCAGGTTTACTAATTTGGCAGTTTGTGTCACTGCTCCTCAGAGCCTCTGGCTTTGTCAATTTATCAAGTTGTTTGTGCATCTTCACATGTTCTGTCCTGTTCAGTACACTGTTCTAAATTATGTTTAAAGTCTTCTAAACTTCTAGAAACACTGTCCATAAGCCTTCAGTCCATAAACATGACAGACTTTCATGTTTTCAATTATCTTCAAAATTCTGACTTTATCTCAAATGAAACCTTCTATGACTAAATTCAGAGTTCAGAGAGAAAAAAAAAAAAATCTGAACTCAAATAAATTTTTTATGGTGAAAATCACTTTAACATAGACGATACTGTATATAGGATTTTTCTAAGAGGGAGGAGAAAAAGAGATGCAGAGAAAGAGACAAAGGTAAAATTTCAGCTTTATGTACTCTTTATTAGGAAATGTTGTTGGATGAATAAAGTTGGATAAAAGACAATTTGTTCATTAGAGTAAAAAAATAACAAGCATTGTCACATTGCCATTTATTATGCAGAACTACGAACTATTTTGGTCAGATCCATGATTACATTCTTGCAGTGTTGATTTATCATCTCTCTCTGATCAGAGAATTCTATAGTGTTTTTGACAATGATTCCAGAGAGGTGTTGGTTGGAACTGCAGATGAAAAGCACTCATCATTCCAGAACTCCAGACAATTTCAGGAGAACAAGCATATAGAACACCCTGCTGAGGTGGATTCTGTCCATTTCGTTTTCTGTCCACTTACTGTATGAGGTCTCATGATGCTGTTTGTTATGGGTGAGATATACTGTACAATTTATCTTTTTTTGCTGTTTAAAGTGGGACATTGGAAGACCCTTTAGAGTATTAGTCTTTAGAGTATTAGAGGAACTGAGCTGGACCTCTGGTTATACAGCTGTTAATGCACCAAGTCAGGAAGCACATTAGGGAATTAAAGTTTTCAGCTTCTTCTTTACCTTCCTCACAATAATTTCTGTACTCACTCTAGTCCTCTTAATTTGTAACAAAAGCATTAAACTGCACCGCTAGCACTAGCCGCTAGACCGCCGCTGCATCTCCGAGTGTCTGAGTCAGACATGGAGGAGGGGGAGGGGCCAGAGGGGCCATGTGGTGCACAAGCCAGTGAAACATGATCCCCCAATAGGTGATACAGAGCTGCTTGAGTGTTTAGGTCAGTCTACAGAGAAACTAGATATTTCTTGGCCACAGGTTCAGCAGGAAGCACGAGTTCGAGGAAAATGGGACGAACGCATCCTAGAACCTAGGACTAAACCCTCAAGGAGTGGTCTTCCCTTTTTTCAGGAAGTGCATGATGAGCTAACATGTTCCTGGAAAAAACCATATTCCTCTCGCGTTCTCGGCCCTTTCACATATGACTATTCTAACGTGATTCAGGGCCATGAGAGAGGTTATGGTGCGATGCCGGAGATCGAGGGTGATCTCGTGAGACATCTGTCTCCGACTTCGGCGTCGTCACTCAGGCCGCCAGTGCTCCCATCCAGACTATGCCGTACATCTGCTAAAATCATCAGTACAGCTTATACTGCAGGGGGTCAGTCTGCAGCCTGCATGCACACTATGAGTCTACTGCAGGCATACCAGGCTCACCTCCTGCAGGAGCTGGATGAGGGAGAGGGAGTAGGCCCTGACACAATTAAACAGCTGCATCGGGCCACCTCCATTAGGGCGGCTAAGGAGGCCGCACGGTGCCTGGGAAGATCTATGGCGGCCAATGTGGTCGCCTACAGGCATCTGTGGCTCAACCTGGCATCCTTTGGGGAAAAGGATCGGAAGCTTTTGCTGGATGCACCAATCTCACCTCCCGGGCTTTTCGGCGGTGCCATCCACGACGTCGCTGATTATGTGTATGCCACCACTGATCAGCCCAGCACTAGCTCAATGTCCTCCAATTTTCTGACTCAGAAACAGAGTGTCGCTACTCGTCAGCCCCCGCAGAAGCAGAAAGGCTCAGCCAGGTGGAGTAGACGGCGCTCTGGGTGGCAGCCCTCCTCTGGCCAAGATCTACACCAAGTTATCATAGCCAGGAGCGCTGCCACCAAAGGCCCAAGACCCTGATGGGTCCAGGTTGCGGCAGCTCCCCCGAGGGGTTCAGCGTTTATCGTCCCATGTGGCCGTTACCGCTCCTCCTCGGCGACCGCAACCAGGAGCCACAAGCTTGGCTCCAGTCAGCTCTTCGGAGCCCCCATCACCAGGAAACAGTCACGTCAGGCTGGTTCCTCTAGTAGAACACATGAACGAGTGGAAAGCCTACACTTGCAGGCTGCCGTTTGGAGAAACCAGAGAATAAAGAATAAACCAGTTGTTGGGTCAAAATAACCCAACCAGGTGTTCATTTGTAAATGACACACTACGTCCCTTGACCCAACATGAGCAACACAACAATGTGTTCAAAGTACCCGGAATAATCCAGAATTTTGACCCAGAATAAACCACCCAACGATGTGTTTACAGAAACAGCACAGCATTTTTTGTGCGTCTTTTTGGAGTTATTGTAATGTTACTGAAAGTCTATTTTACTAGTTATTTCTATATTTAAAGTTTGATGTATTTTTGAATGTATTTTTTTAAAATAACAATAAACAGATACAAACAGAGATAGGCTATATAACAATTCATTCTTTGTACAAATCAGCTAGTGAACTTGATCGTCTGTCCAAACAACATTTAACAAATGTTTGTTTTTTTGACTCATTATTATACAATAAATATCAATATCTCTGGTTCAGATTTTTCATTTTTGTTGTATAAAGTTCTCAGTTGTGGAAATTACAATAACTGTAGTATTTCTTCGCTACAACATATTGTTAAGACTTTTTTATGATTTAATTATATTTAAAACTGTGTAGAGTGAAAAATGTCACTTTGCGCCATTTGGCGGTCATTTCACGGATAACTTTTAAATTGCAACTGATTTAATTTGGCTTCTGCTGTTTTCCCACGGCAGTGAGCGCGACGGTAATAGGCATTCTGGTTGTCTACCTACTGTAATACCGCTTGGCCTGCTGCATATGAGGCCGCTCCAGTGGTGGCTCAAGACCAAGGGTTTCTTCTCCAGAGGAAGTCCGTTCTGCATAATTCGGGTTTCATCCCGTTGTATTCGGGCTCTGAGGGTATGGAAGGAACCCGGGTTCTTGTCCCAAGGCCCTGTTCTGGGCGCCACGTGCCACCATGTGACACTGACAACAGACACCTCACGAACAGGATGGGGAGCGATCTACAGGGGTCGCTCCGCACAGGACCTATTGATGGAACATCAGCACGACTGGCACATAAATGTTCTCAAAATGATGGCAGTCTGGTTAGCATTGAAATACTTCCTTCCAGATGTCAGGAGCCAGCATGTGTTTGTTCGCACCGACAACACAACGGTGGTCGGCTACATCAATCATCAGGGGGGTCTGCGTTCACGCTCACTGTGCAAATTGGCGTCCCAGATCCTCCTGTGGGGCCGGGGCAAGCTCCTCTTGTTACGAGCAATGTTCGTCCCAGGGTGCCTCAATCAGGGAGCAGACCTTCTGTCCAGACAGAGGTTGTTGGCAACAGAGTGGCGTCTGCATCCAGAGGTGGTCGAGATGATCTGGAGGGAGTTCGGGCGAGCAGAGGTCGATTTGTTTGCGTCTCGCGACACGACCCATTGTCCGCTCTGGTTTTCCCTCGTACATCCTGGATGCTTTGGTGCATCAGTGGCCACGCAGACGCCTGTATGCTTTTCCCCCTGCTGCACTGCTCCAGGCGGTTCATAGTGTCTCTCCTCGATGGGCAGCCTCTCCAGCTGTCGATCAGGAGGGATCTATTGTCCCAAGCTCACAGATCGATTCTCCATCCAAGACCCAAGCTGTGGAATCTATGGGCGTGGCCTCTGAGCGCACCTCATAGACGCTGGCTTTTCCCAGGAAGTAGTCAGCACCATACTTAGCTCTAGAGCCCCATCCACGAGGAAATTGTACACTGCCAAATGGGGGGTTTTCACCTCATGGTGCAGGAACTGGCTGTTGGATCCAGCTCAGTGCCCTGTGGGGGCCGTACTGGACTTCCTGCAGGAGCGGTTCTCTGCTGGGTCAGCCCCTTCCACTTTAAAGGTTTATGTGGCCGCCATTTCCGCATTCTGCTCTCCTGCGGGTGGAAGATCTCTAGGCCGCGACCCACTAGTGTACCGGTTTCTCCATGGCGCGTGGAGGTTAAGGCCTTCAGTTCACTAAAGGTACCCTCATGGGACCTCACCATCATGTTGGAGGGTCTGTCTCAGGCTCTGTTTGAACCACTCACGGACGGTAACGAGAAGTGCCCGACACTTAAGTCCCTCCTCCTCCTGGCCATTACGTCTCTCCGGAGGGTAGGTGATCTGGAGGCACTCTCCGTCCTGTCTAGTCAAGGCATTTCTACATCCCAGGCCTGGATATATTCCCAAGGTCCCTACTAAAGTGACCAGGCCAGTGGTGCTCAAGGCATTTAATCCTCCACCTTTCCTGATGCTGGAACAGGAGAGGCTGAACGTTATCTGCCCGGTCAGAGCTCTCCGTCATTATGTCCACGCCTCCTCGGCGTGGAGACGGTCTGACCAGCAATTCGTTTGCTTCAGTCCTCCAAAAAGGGGCTTGCCAGCGACCAAGCATGCACTCAGTAGATGACTTGGCTTACGGGGCAGTTGGCGAAGCCTCTCCACTCTCAGTTCGGGCGCACTCCACCAGGGGTATGGCGGCCTCCAAGGCTCTGGTTGCGGGGGCGACACCTCAAGAGGTCTGCGACGCCGCCGGGTGGTCCACCCCGCACACATTTGTTAAGTTCTACGCCATCGACCTTGACCCGACTCCGTCCTTTCAGGTGCTCTTGGCTCAGGCCAGGCACCTATAAGCATGGCGGAGTGGGCATCTCGTCCCCAAAGCTGTCACTTTGTGACGCGGCTCGAAGTTTCCCTGAAAGGGAACGTCTCTAGGGTTACGTCTGTAACCCCAGTTCCCTGAAGGGGAACGAGAAGCCGCATCACGTGGCCATACTTATATGCACCTGGACGCTTGTGAGCTTCGGAAGCTGTAGAAGTTTTGTCTGACACCTATTTATACTCTTCCGAGCACTCTAAAAAATAAAACTGTGCTGTACTCAATTTTTTTGGTGAAACATTTTTACACTTAAAAATATCAATATAAATCTAAAAAT
>JAQMYG010000012.1:3752382-3763269 GCA_030014215.1 Clariallabes teugelsi
AAACTCTGACTTTCTCTTATCTCAGGGTTAACAAACTCTGAGTTTTCACTTAACCTCCTTTCTGAAACAGGCCCCTGAAAGGTTATCTTTCCTTCACACACATTAGCATTATCATTCAAGCGTCTAATCAGCGTGTGTGTGTAGGTGTGTGTGTGTGTGTGTGTGTGTGATTTTTAGCCTTGTAGCATTATTTAGCATGTGACAGAAGGGGGTATATGTACAATATCAGGTAATGGATTTAAATGAAATTACTGCAAATGATACAATAAATACTCTTTCTCTGGGGTTATGTCCAGGTTTGGTGACTAAAAGTCACCGTTTATGGAAAACACAGGACGTTGTGATTTTCAGGTAGATTTACACACATTGACCATTTCTACAAACACTTTATCTTTGTATTATTCTCTCGATGTCCAAATGATGAGTGGAGCTCCCTGAGGCACGTGGACATACAAGTCACATCTGACTGATCCAAGGACATTGAAAATAAAGGAGGACATTTTCTGCTGCTTGACTGAATAGACAAAATAACTGCTTAGCTAACACACGGGTCTTCACCTGCATGTGTGTGTGTGTGTGTGTGTGTGTATGTGTGTTTTGCCTTGTTGTCAATGACACACATAACTCGACCTGCTCTTACACACCCATTTATTCCACTCAGCTGTTCAATAACTAGCCATAAGACTTTATGATGGGTTTTGACAGAAGCATTGCACTTAATATCACTCTGTGTGTGTGTGTGTGTGTGTGTGTGTGTGTGTGTGGGTGTGTGTGGGTGTGTGTGTGGGTGAGAGAGAGAGAGACATGGATGTCTCTGAGACAGCATGTAATAATTAATCGTGTGTGTGTGTGTGTGTGTGTGTGCACGTGCTTGTGTGTATGTGTGAGGGATGGCGCTTACCATTATCGCCCCAGCAGGACAGTCCTGGACGTGTTGACGATGATGCTGAGTGCTTGACATGAGAACACTGCAATCACAGCGAAGCTTTTTCACTGTAATCACACACTCGGTGCCCAGAGAGTGCCTGCAGCGTCTAAAAACACACACACATACAAGCACACGCACATACACACACACACAAGTTAATGGAGGCTGATTAGCATGGCTGTCAAGCAGATGATGAAATCGGCTGTTGTTTTGACGTTATTTGTTTTTCATCAGGTCATACATCACAGCCTAGTGTCAGTGTTCTAATTCATCATTAATTAAAATGAATAAATGAATAAATAGATAAATAAATAAAATACATACAGATCAAGAACAGTTATTGGGTGATTGTTGTGAATGATCCTTGTTATTATGTTTTGCTCTAAATAACTCAGCTACCTTACAAATCTGATGTCACATTAAAAGAAATGATTCGTGTAAAAAAAAAAAAAAAAGTAAATTGTAATCACATATTTTTTTTTATTCAAATAAATGAATAAAAAAAGATTTTATTCCATCTCCAGACCTTTTCAGCCCCCTGTAGAGGCCAGTCTGGTCTTCTGCAGAACTTGACCAGAGAACATCATGCACCAGGTAAAAGTCCTGCTATACATGACTTATGCATTGCTCAACCTGTCATACATGCTGTTCTGCCTGAGTCATGCCCTGTGATGCCAACTACCGTTAAAGTCTTCCTGGCTGTACCCCCTGTCGACTTAGGGGACAAGATTATTCCTCTCCCAGGCAGCTTTAAGGGCATCATGCTGGCGCCATCCCCTGGTTTCATGAACTTCATGCATGCCACACACCCCAGTTTCACTGATGTCTTGCTCTGCACTCTAGACTGGTGCAACCACCTGGAGTTGAAGGCATCATGTTGGTGCCAAGTTCTTCTCAAATAGTCCACAATGGAGCCTTTCCTGTCTCAAGCACTAGATCTGTTCCAGTGTAGTTATTGTCGAAAGCTCAGAAATTAACCAAATCATGCCAAGCCAAATACCTTTGTCAAGTCCCAGCACTATGAGCATGCCAAGTGCTGATCCAGTGCCCATGTCAATTCCCGGTACTATGGCCATGTCAAGTCCTGTCTTAGAGCCATTGTCAAGTCCCAGTACTACCACCATGTCAAGTTCTGGTCCTCTGCTTGGTCCTCTCACCACCCTCACACAAACTCCCATATTCAGTTCCAGTTTAACAAATGGGCACTATGACCAGGTCAAGTACTGGCCCAGTACCCATGTCAAGGTTCGGCCCAGTGCCCATGTCAATTTGCAACACTATGACCATGACATGTCCTGGCCCAGTTCCCATATCAAATCCCAGCACTATGACCAGTTCAGGTTCTGGCTTTGTATTCATGTTACATTCCAGTGTTCCAACCTCAATCTCAATGTACCAATCATCGGTTCTTCCATACCAAGTCCAAGCCACATGCCATACTAAGTTCAGCTCTAGAACACATGCACTAGTTCACTCCCACCTCCCATGCTAAGTACTGTATCAGCCCAGTCACTATGCTAGGTCCTCTCACTGCCCTCACACCAACTCCTATCTTCAGTTCCAGATTCACCTAGCTTTAGAATAAAGTCTGCTTTACTGCTCAGCATTGGGGCATTTAATATTAGACGTTGGAGTGGCTGTCTTTGGGCGGTGCTTCAGGAGTAGGGCCTTAGAGGGGTGGCGAGTGCAATGTTTCTTCATGGGTGCTACCTGCCTCTGGGCTTTTTTATGTTTTCTGTTGGCTCTTATGTTGATGTTTGTACTCTGTGACTCTCTTTTTCCCTGGAATCAATAAAGTGTTACCTCACCCTATCACATGTTATAGACTTTTCTGTAAGGAAAGTTTCTTTTTCGCTATAGAAAGTCTCTTTATTTTATCAAGAAAAAATCAAGAGTAAACCTTTCTGTCCGGGAAAATATTGCAAACATCTTTTCCTCTGACAGTAACAACACAGTAACACAGGAGACTCTTCAATAAATATTACATAAATTCCTAACTAGCCTATCCCTCTAGTAAACTTCACCATATCAGTGATTACACATTCTAGTAAACTGGTAATGTAGTGTTTTCTTCTGTTTAAATAAGCTGGTGCCATAGACACAATAATCAATATAATTAAACAAGATCTCTTGACCAATCAAAATCCAGAATTCAACAGCACTGTGGCTTAAAAATAAATATTAAAAAAGTCGCAAAATTGTGTGTTTCACAGATATACTCATCAGCTGCAGTGACACAGCATGCTAGTCAGGTTGGGATTTTCAAGCTACACACACACTGATGAGTAATGAAGCTCTAGAGAGAACAAGTTGTTGAACACACACACTCCTATCTCTACACAGTGATTTATTATCCCGGCCCATGCGACACAGTGCTCACATTCACGAAAGGCGTGTTAGCTTCACCTCCTATCGATCCATCTCGGTTTTTAAATGGATGACTTTATTTAGGGCTGTGAAGAAAGGGAGCCCCAGTCTTGTTTCTAGTCCGGCCCCTGCAAGTGTGTTTAACAGTCTTGAATCTATATTTCATTAAAAACGATGACACACAGCACAAGCGAACTGCTGTCCCATCGATCGGCTGTGCTTTAAACACCCTTAGCGAGGAGATAAATTGGCGCTACGTCACCCTGTATTACACCTTAATGAGTCACAGGTGAGAGGTCACGGCAGTGAGAATCTATTACACACCGGCACCGCTCCCGGCCATGGATTTCTTATCTGGGATGACAAATACCAGGACACATGAGGGAAAAGAGAAAAAGAGAAAGACAAAGATAAAGAGTTTCTCGGATAGCCGGAGTGGAATTGACCTCAACGAGCACAGACATTCGTCTCCATCAGCCCACTCACATTCATGCCATTTTTCACACAGACACTGCACTCAAAACACCGCCATCGATTGTTCTGAGGTCGCAGAAGAGGTGAAAAGAGTGTTATTAATGAGCTGCGTGTGTGGTTCTGCGTCTGTCTTCTCAGCAAAAAGAGATGAAGGATCGGATTTTACAGACAGTGCGATTCTCCAGGGGACAAACCACACTCGCAGTTCTGTCAGTATACATACACAAAGCCTCACTGTATGAAAAGGGACAAGACAATGCTTCCAAAGGTGTACAGTCCCGTCCCCCCACTGCCAAGACCTTTTATGTTCTCACAGTCATACTGTATGTTCACAAAGTTCTACATTCTCATTATGTTATACAGTACTGTGCAAAAATCTTGACCCCTTTAAATTGGATGAAATGAAATGAAAGAAATAGGAATGTTTTTTGCGACAGGCCGCAATGTACCTAAAGATTTTAAAATTTTAAAACGGGTTGTTTATGTAACAAACTCAGCAGCGACCTCATTTCCCCTCTTGTCTGTTTCAGTCACTCAGCATTCAGCATCAGCAGTATACTAATCACCGGCCTGATCATCTGTCATCATCTGCACCTGTTTCTCACTGGTTCATGCCTTAAGTTAAATGGTGTTTTATGCTTGAATGATTCATAGGTCACTGTGTGGCTTAACAAACAAAAATATGCCTCTGAAACAGGTACAGGGACTGGATTGAAAGTAAGAAGGAGAAACTTGCCAAAAATAAGAGCCAAAAAATCCTTCAGGATGCCTGAAGAACTATTCCTCAAGACGATATGAAAAATACAAGAAGTAAAATATGAAGAAATGTGGGGAGTCGGCACTTTTGCACAGTATTGTTGGTCTAAGGACCAGTTATCGAAAGTTTGTGGATAACTGGCCAGCACATCCATATACTTTATGGTTCTTGCCCAAATTTTGTGACTTTTTTAATATTTATTTTTAAGCCACAGTGCTGTTGAATTCTGGATTTTGATTGGTCAAGAGATCTTGCTTAATTATATTGATTATTGTGTCTATGGCACCAGGGTTTTTTGAAATTGTGTGTGAATTTTCTTTGAAATGTCAAGTGTCTATAAAACAACCTCCTCGTTAATTCCTATAGCCTGTATGAACAGACTTTCTTTCATCAACTCTTTTGTTTACCTGGAACTGAACTGGAACATTTCCATTGTCTCATGTTTCCAAGGATATATTTTCATAGAGAATTTCATCTTTTAAAAGCACATTGTATCTATTAGAGCATACAGTATTCCCAAAGTAACATTTTTTTTGTCTCTGGCTGAATTCTTCAAAGGTGAACAAAATAACAAAACAACAAAAACAAAACAAATAACAAAAACAACTGTGTCTAAGTCATACTATATGTTCTCTTGTTTGAACTTTCTAAGAAACGAACCAAAGTTCTGGTGGTGTAGGAATTCTCTGGAGGTTGTCAGGCACTTTGCTAGAAACTTACTGTACTTTGTTGCCCCAACCCTGTGCTCAACCCACTCCAAAGATTTTGTTTGTTTGCCTAATACTTTCAGATGTATTTCTTTTTTATTTGCTAAGATGTAACCCTTTTACAAATTCCAGTTTTCTTTTTGATTTAAACTTAATGACTGCATCATTGTTTAGGCAAATCATTTCTACTCCGGGAGGTCAACAATTTCCAGAATTAAAATGCGGCATAAAAGAAAGTTTTTTGGAGTAAACGCATCATGATTATGAACAAATCCTGGTCTCTATTATGAAAATGAGAGTGAGATGGAACCTTAATATTGCTGAGGGAGAAAGAGCACAAGCTGGGGGACTAAGAGAGTAAATGGTAGTGGAGAGCTGTCAGGTAAAATAATTCTCTTGACAATCATACGCTGCTGATTAAAAAAAGAGAGAGGAAAAAGAAAAGAGAAAGATTAAGTAATTTCATAGCAATCACTATTCATTAGCTAATGAGTGCTGATGACACTCGGCTCTTACTTGCCTCCTGTGACGGGCCTGGAAATCCGACCAGATGAGTTGTAATCATATTGTTATTTACCTCTTTTTAAGATAATGAAGCTCAGAAGCACAATTAAGAGGCGGCGCAGGTTACCGCATGCTAATCTGAACGTTATTTCCTGCTGCTGCATAATTTACGCATACATAATCGCTATTATCCGCCTGCCAGTGGAGAGCCTGTTAATTAGGCTTCCAGAGAGCGTCGGCTGTTGTTTCACTGCTAATTAATTAAAAACGTAATAAATTATTTACAGTGCTGTGTTTGGTATGAGATAATGGACGTGCAGCAAGTGTGAGTGCTAATGAGTTTTGGTAATTAAAATGAAGAAACAACAATCAGTCCTAATGTCAAGTCTGCATCAGGAAAGTGGCAAGATTTCACAGCTGTAGGTTCTTGCATGTTTTTACAGCATTAAAATACAATCTCAACAACACATTATGTGATGTAAAAATGACAGCAAAGGAAAATTATTTCAGCAGTACTTCAGTCACAATCAGTCTAAATGAATGATTATTAATTATAGTATCAATGCAAGTCTGTTATAAGATCAGCCAGGACACTGTATGTAGAGTATCATTTCTGTGTTTAGCTGCTGGAGAGGAGGCGTCTTCATTCTTCTGGATCTCAACAAATGCAGCGCTGACTAACCACTTGTGGACCTGTAATGCAAAGCCCCAATTATTTTTTGGCTAAAATTGCATCTACTGTTTGAAATAAATGTGTGCTTGCATGCACCCGTGATGTGTTTTAACCCAGATGACATGAGCAAAGACTTAAAGATGGGTGCATTTCAGAGGACAGATATGTTCACATTAAAAACACTTATAATTATGGATATGAACCATCATGACAAGCAAATCTTACTTTTTTTTGGCTGCTCCCACCAAAGGGGCCACAGTCGACCATACAATCAACACACAACTTGGTACAGGGTTTACACCGGATGCCCTTCCTGACACATTTTATCCAGGCTTGGGATGAGCACTGCATGTAGTGGCCGGGTAGTACGTATGGCAACCTACCAATGGCAGGGCTCGAACCCAGATCTTCAGATTCCTAAATCCCAAAATCCATTGCCAACAACCTATAGCCTTAGCGGCCCGAGCCACCACACAGGCAACATGCAAAGCTAATCTAACCAAAAAATTAAAATGAAAACTGGATAGTAATCGGCATGATGTTACAGTTTCATTGTATGGGGTTGTGTTTGGGACATTCATTTAATGTAATCTTACCAAAGTCATTCTAACATTCAAAAACATTCTGCTGGCTGATCAGGGTGACTGGGTGAGTGTCCAATCAGCACAAATATTTCATATAGTGTAGGTGTAAATAAATGTTTTTTTAGAGTAATGTTTTTTCCTTCACATTTATATTTCTGAAGATTGGAAATAGCCTAAAGTCACTAGTGAAAGACTGTAAATGTAAAATAAGAATTAGCTTGCACTTTAAAACATGGACAATAACACTGCTGCTGACACATCACTTTATTTAATATTTCATGTTTCACTCATACTGCTGCTTTCATACCCACACACCATATTTTTACACTTTTATACACTTTATTACTGCACATTCTGAACATTCTGTATAATGTATGTCTTTTATATATCTCTATCTTAATTATAGTTTATTTAAACTTAGTAAAGCTGTAGATTGGTATAGTCTAATTGTACATTTATCCCAAATTTTGAAACTTTAAATTTTTCTTAGTGCATTTTTTTTTCTTCTTTTATTGCAGTAAAATCTCTATCATCTTATTCTGTCTGTCTCATCTTTCCACTATTAGGTCATGAAGAATTTTACTGCATATGATATTGCATATGGTTGTGTATGGTGATGAAAAATGTAAATCTGAATTTGAAAATGTAGGAAATAAAAATATCGGTGCAGGAATGTTAAATTATTATTCATGCAGGAAAGTTCACATCTGATTGTCACTGTTTACATTAACACATGTTCTTTCCTGAATGAGTCATTCATTGTGCTTCATTTAAATTCAGTTAATAAAGCTGTTTAGTTTTTAGTTCTTAAAGAGGAAGACCTTGATCAGAACAGACTGCACAGAAATGTAAAGGTTTAACATCATACTCACATCCATCACATACATCATACCCAAAGTTTCTAATTAAAAAAGTTCTAAATAGCTTTAAATTAGTGTTGGCTATTTAACGAGATCACATTATACTCCCTTTTAAGAACGTTAACTGTAAATTTTTTGCAGAACGTGTGTTCTAGGTGAAATACAACTCAGATTCTGCATTCTGGCTTGATTTATCTCCTTTTCAAAGTTGTAAATTAACTGCCCCTACAACATGAGTTTGTGAGTATGCTAAGACCTCCAAAAAGGCCCAGGTGAATAAAAAATCCTTAGAAGAACAAGATGACCACATGACCTACAATTTAAAAATATGAAACATGAAAACATGAAAATGCCGGTTGCCATCACCGGTCGCAATGAGTCTCGTCCAAACCCGCCGTCACTGTTTGCATGGTTTGTGTCGTCTGAGTTTTGTATGTAGTAGCAGTGAGCGTCATAGTTTCATTCTGGCACCTATGTTCGTTTCCATAATGTGTGGGTAACTGCACGTCCATGTACACGCTTGTAAAATGTCCACTAAGCAACGTTAACACAATCACTAGTTTACTGTACATTAAGTCCACTGTCGCACAAACAACCTCATAAACAAAGCTGACATCAAATCAAGGAGACACACATGATGATGTTACAACAAGCAAAAATCTCCGCTTCCTCTGTGTCCACTCAAAACCACTAAAAACAGAGTTTTGGAAAATCTTCACTTTGGAGTTTTTCAAAATCTCCGTTTTCAACAACCAAAACTGTGTTTGCGTGTAGATGAAAGGCCAAAACCGCAGACAAAAATCTCTGTTTTTAAAAATACCCAGCTATGTGTGGACATGACCTAAGAGCAAAAAGGGGATGAAGTTTCTTGGACTGGCTGGCAGTTATCATCAGTTAAAGTCAATCATCAATTAAGTCAACCTCTGTCAGCTGTCCAACTACAGACCAACATAAAACTTCCACTTCCAAAATCCTAGAAAAATTTGTATCACAGCAGCTATGCTCATATCTGAATAGGAATAATATTCATGAAATACATGTTATTGTTGTAACAGTTCTAGGAGTTATAGAAACAACACTCTCCTGACTCAGGTCCTATGTGACTGATTGTTATCTATTTTTAGATTTAAGTAGTGACTTTTCTACTTGCAATAAAGTTTGATGTCCCACAAGGTTCTGTTTTAGGCCCATTGCTATTTTCTCTTTACATGCTTCCTAGGGTTTGGTAACTTAATTCGTAAGCATGGTATTAGTTTTCACTGTTATGCAGATGACACACAGTTATAGTATGTGTCTCAGCAAAGCCAGATGAGAAACACCAGCTTAATAAAGTTTAGGTATGTGTGAAGGATATTAGCTCATTTATATAATATTATCATTCTTTCATCTCAGAAATATTGCCAAGTTAAGAATATATTATCACTACATGATGCAGAAAAACCTCTGTTGGATTATTGGAATTGCCTTACTGTCTGGATTGTCTACTAAGTGCATAAAAAAGCTCCAGTTTTGTACCTCAGCCTCCACTAAAGAAAAGTGTTCCCCAACTTGTTCATCAGGGACAATCTTATCATTGTAATTACAGTAATGCCTATTTCCTCACACTTTTTAAAATTATTTTCTATTATTTTTTATTCTGTAAAGCTGCTTTGTGACGATGATCATTATTAAAAGCTCTATATAAATAAAATTGAATTGAACTGTATTATTCAAATATCAGCAACCCACTGACTGGCCTCATTAAACAGAGAGCACCAAATGTGATCCATTGGACTGCACCCTGCCAATGCACCTTTATTCAGGTAAAAGTCGGTTTGTGCGGTGGGCAACTCTTACATTCTCATGAATTAACTACCAGGCTACACAGTTTCCTCCCCTCTGTCTGGCGGTGTGGGTATATGGTAGCATGGTGTGGTAAGTGCTGGTTTGTGAGTGGAGGGGAAAGTCAGGGTATTTGAGCTAATAAGTGTTCTGTGGTATAGTGAGCGGTCGTGGAGAATATAAATGGAGGGAGTGACAAGAAGGTGAGCAGCAGGAGCTGAGAGTTGAATTGTGTGTGTGTGTGTGTGTGTGTGTGTGTGTGTCTTAGTGAAAGGCACTTCCTTGGAAAAAAGGAAGATAAGAAGTCGTTTAGAGTTACTCCAAGCCTGATTCCCATTTCCTTATTTATTTACACTCAAGCATTTGAAAAAATCTTTCTCTGTTAATTTTGAATAATCACAGACATCACTAATGTATTGAATATCAAATCACTGTGTAAACCTTTAAGGAGAATTTGACTTTTTAAAAAAAATTATTTTATATTTTTTTATAAACATTATAATACAAAAGGTATGGGTGCCAGACACCCTCAAATGTGTTTCAGTATAAGTCATGACAATGACCCTTTCCTAATCTCAAAATGAAAAATGTTGAAAAGTTTTTGCTCTGAGTTTGTGCTAATGTCAAGCTCCCTCTCTCTTTCTCTTCATCTATTCATACACACACACACACACACACACACACACACACACTTTGAGGTCTCTCCTGGCATTCTCTGCATGAGCTGTCTGTTACTTTCCTCTCTATAATTTCCTCATTGCAGCTCTTTGCGTACGTCCCACACACTCAGCGTTAATAATGTGCCATTAGCGTACTCAGAATGCAGCCTCTGGCGTTAAAAGCCTTGCTCTATAGGAATCAGATCTTGACCGTGTGCTGGAGTGTATGTAAGGGGAAAGGGGGTTATGTCAGACCCCATGCTGCTAAATTGGCTCTGTGCACACATGTCAGAGTGATGTGAGTGACAGAATGACACACATCCTCTCCAGCAGCACTGGCTCCTGCCATTCACAGCTCTGTAGAGAGACAGGAACAGGATCAACACAGGTACAAAAAAAAAGAAGTAATAAATACATCGGAACTTTGGGATATCATTAAAAACACTGGGGGCGGCACGGTGGTGTAGTGGTTAGCGCTGTCGCCTTGCACCTCCAGGGTCTGGGTTCGATTCCCCGGCCAGGCTCGATTCCCGTCTCTGTGTGCATGGAGTTT
>JAQMYG010000012.1:3804378-3819913 GCA_030014215.1 Clariallabes teugelsi
ATTTTTTGTTGTAGTGATCAGGATTTAATTTCTCCTTTATTATAAGATTTATACTTTATAAAGCCATTTACTAAAACTAGCTGCTTGTCATGTAACATACTGTATAATATTGTTCAGTAATGATATCTGTTCCAGCAGAGGGCAGTGTGACTCAGTTTAAAAGCATTTATACATGGTTTAGACAGTATCCATAAAAAGCATCTGATGCCTGGCATAGTTTACATAACAGAATGTTTTTGGGGTTATCCATCCTTTGTTCTTATTGCTGTACACAAGAAAGGACAGAGTTGCATCAGTCGGTTGTGCCCAGTGCTATTTCTTAAGCTGTGGTGTGCTGGGGCAATGGTGTGAGTGTGGGAGGTACCAAGAGGCTTAATAAGTTGCTCGGGACAGCAGGCTAGGCCACAGGAACCAGACTGCACTCACTAGAGACGGTGGTCCAACAAAGAACACTTAATAAAAAAATACCGACGTTACTGAACAATGTCTCTCACCCACTCTGAGCTTTCTTAACAAAACAAAAGAGCACATTGAGTAACAGACCGAGACAGGTTCGCTGCTCTAAGGAGCGTCATGGGAGGCCGTTTTTTAACCTGCAGTCATTATATTCGGCTCTTTAATGAGTCCCTGCTGGGCCGGGGAATTGTCTACCTCCTTGTTGCTGATGAGGAGTAAACTCCCACTGTATATATGTTTATCCTCATAGCTGCTGGACAATCTTACACACAGTATGCGCAATATTTGCACAAATGTATTCTCTAGACATGCTGCCTCCCTGTATAAGTGGATATATAAATAGTACTTTTGTGTACTTAGCCTATTTTATTTTATTGCATCCTTTTTCTTCCCTCCTTCCCCGAAGTACCTGTGTATGTTTTGGTCTGTGCTTTTGTCTGAGATTCTGCAGAACCGTAATCTCCCTGGGATTAATAAAGATTTATCTTATCTTAATCTATACCACCTATGATATTTAAGGTCTGCAATGCACACACCCTCAATTATCCACTACAGGCTGATGCCAGGCAGCCTACCAGAGGAAACAAGCATGTTCTTCCCATACCCGTTGGATTTCCTCCAGCTATGGGAAGAACACGCAAACCACTAAACTACTGTTCCACCCACAGAATAAATCATTTATAGGTACTTGCACCACACACCTGTTTTTATATGACTTCCTAATGACAGGTGTGCTGACAGGTGTTCTGCTTTTCATGATTGACAGATCACACATCGCCCAAATGTCCTGAACGGACAGCGCAGCATCAGCACATTTGTTACGGCTGGATAATTGTGTATTGGGTGCCAGCTTGCCCCTGTAACACACCTGATTCTTCCCACGGTGAGGTTGTAGAGCTGAATATGCTGAATGATCTCATCTAGCAGCCGATCTGTCATAGTGTCAAAATCTGCAAACGTGTCAATCTGGGGAGAGAAACATCCAGTGTGTGTGTGAGAGTGAATACGTGTTAAAGAGAAAGAGCATTAACATAATTGTTTTTGTTCCAGTTTATTATGAAAGAGATTCGAAAACATCTATGCTCTGCAATAATCTGAAGACATTTTGGTAACTAAATGATGTGTTTTTAGTTACTGGATATGTTTGAGGGGCTTTTAAATTGACAGATATCTTGTCGCCAATTTGGGAAGAGATGCATCTGCGAAATCTTTCTTCCTTAAAAATATCCAAGCACTAGTGAAACACTAAGTGCATTAGTGTAGCAGGGGATTATATAGAGGAATAAAGGACATTTTTGTTATTCTGCATAACCAAAAGTCCCAACTTTGATTTTAACACCCCTCATGCTGGTTCTAATAGACAGGTCTATATACTGTAAATTGACCTTGTTTTGTGCCTATGTGCTTGAATTAGGACGAAGTTTAAAAATACTCAATGATCTGGACCATCTCGATAAACAAGCAAACACTCATTAGTTTTCTGATCTAGTTTGTGATTTTTTAGGAGTGTGGATGATCAGTTACCTGGTTACGTTCAGACATGAGGAAGTCGAGCCTTGACCCCGGCAGGCCCAGTTCTATGAAGGTCTTCACCAAACGCAGGTCTGCACTGTTACCTGAAATAATGTCATTTACAAGAAGGTCTTAAAAAAAACTATAACATTAGCTATCATTCATGAAAGTTGACTCTTGACACTTTGCATCACATCTGGTCAGACTTGCAAACATTTTTTATATAAACATATTTATCATTTTTTTTCAACAATAGTCGATATGGTTAATTTTTTGAGCATTTATGGAAAAAGTCTCCTGCATCAAAGCTTTATCACAATCAGAGGTAAGATGTAACTTTAAATTTCTGACATTTTCAGGTTTGTACTGTAGGTAGTCTGACAAACATGATATTTCTACAATATTTAGTTTTGACATAAGAAAATAATAGTTAATGGGGGGCGACGTGTTTCTAGCTGCTATAACTGAAGTAAGACCTGGAAATTGGTTGTTTTTACGATGTTCCACATTTTTTAACAAGTAGAAAATTGCTATGCGACATGCTGTGGTATAAGAGAAATAAAACACTTCAGGATGTGCTAGCATCCTCCCTGGCTAAACTCTGGCGTTACCTCTAGAAAATTTGGTTTAACTTGGCCATTGACAGCCATTTATTTACAACTGCTCGTGTGGTTTCCTTGGTTGCAGTAGCATAACCTCTGCATTGAACAGATCACATGGTCAATGTCTATTTTGGGACCTCAGTGTAAAGAGCTCAGTTTGAAAGCTCCTGTTTAAGTATCTACATAACCAAAGGACCAAACTAATCTTTTGATGGCCCCATGAGAGTACTTCCAGGGTGCCTTTATCAACTGCAAGGCCCGAGTTCTTCCTCATCACTGGCCCTATAACGAGGGCTATCAGGGGCCTCTCCACTTTAGTGAGACTCTTTACCCTTTCAGGTCCCGAACAAAGAGCAGTATTGTAGTACATTCGGCTGATGTGCTCAGTAGGGTTCATTCAACCCATCACCTTAACATTAGAGCTGACATTAGAGCATTAGAGCATCCTTGTGTAGCTGACTGGGGACTCAACAAGATCATAATAAAAGACCACTATCATCTGCCTCTCATAAATACATGTGTGTGGCAGATTGACAAATGGAAGACACCATTCCTTACTCTTTTGGTCCACTATGTATACCTGGTGATGCCCTTTGGGCTGTTGAATTTGATTTCCACAGTTCATGTCTTACACCTCAAGCCAGTTGTCAACTGTCCATTGGCATTATCCTTGGTCCCACATCTCCTTCAACTTCATGATAGGATTGCCTATGTCTTGAGTCCACACTGTGACATTAGACATAGTGGACCGCATCGCAAAAGCATCTAAATGTATTATTTTTGCAGAACAGTCCCTCAGTCAAGGAGAACTTCTGCTGGTGAAGGTTCATGGCAGTCCTAGTGACTGGAAATGGTTACAGTCTTACGGAGTGTTCATGACTTGACTCATAAACCCTGAATTTATCAGGACTTTCCATCTGAGTGGTAGGGAAGGCTTGTGGATGTTGGGAGGCTCCCCTTGGGGGTTGTATTGTAATGTCCAGCCATGTAACACATTGGCAAAGGCAGCTGCAGACCTCCTTCAATTAATAGGATTAATTCCATGAGAATTATTTTTCCCATCTTCCAGTGTGGACATTACTGGGGCAGTGGTAGCTCAGAGGGTTAAGGCACTGAGTTACTGATTGGAAGATCGGCAGTTCGATCCCCAGCTCCACCAGGTTGCCACTGTTGGGCCCTTGAGCAGGGCTCTTAATCCTAACTGCTCCAGGGGCGCTGTATCATGGCTGACTCTGCGCTCTGACCCCAGTTACGCTGGGATATGCGAAGAAGGAATTTCACTGTGCTGTAATGTATATGTGACAAATAAAGGCTTAACTTAACTTAACTGCACCTGGGATTATGCTATTAAAGCTTGAAGGTCATATGTCTTACGATTATGCCAGTAAACAGTTTACTGGTCAACATTGTTTGGTGGACGAAGAGGCTGGATGTCTTGCACTCATCTTTCCTCTCTTAAGATAAATATCCTTTCCAAGTGAACCTAGTAGCTGGATGACTTGCACTCACCTCTTCTCTATGTTAGGATTTCATCCCATCCCTTCACTTAATTTGTTTTGACTAATCAAACTCTGCTTTTGGGTCCATTCTTCAGGGGACTATGCATAATCTCTGGAAGTTTTTTCTCACTGCCATCACCTCTAGCTTGCTCATTAGGAATACATTTAGAAAGATATAAATGTATCTCTTTTTGTACATTTATATCTGGAGTTTTCTGTATATCTTGTTTGCAACAATCTCCATTGTAAAAAATGTTATATACAAAAAAGTAATGAAATTTTATTGATATTGAAGATAACAGGCATCTTCCAACAATTTATTGCAGCATAACTGTATTGTAAACACCTCCAAATAATATCATTAACCCTGTTCTATTTGCAAATAATTTAACAAAATAAAAATACCTGGGTAGAAAATGTTTTGTGTTATCCAATTTGGTAGGATTAATCCCAAAGGAAAGAAGGTACTTACCATCCAAACCATGCACACACACTACTAGGTGGATTCCATCCTCAAACTCCTCTTCTTCTTCTTCAGGAGAGAAGTATGGGTGATCAGATGCAAGGAGAGGGAGCTCACTGTAAAGAGTCGCTCGCAAGGCTAACTTCCCCAGAAAAGCCTCTTTAGCTTTATAAAAACTAAAACAAACAAAATCACACACTGTACTTACTCACTGTCACATATTTGCTCACACAGTATCTAGGAAATACACATTTGACCAAATCTACGTTGCGACTTACTTAAGCATTCTCTCACTGATGTCCTGTTCAGTACAGATTAAGGAGGAAGAGGATGAGATGATTCCGAAAGATCCCAAAGGCTGATGGGTAATGGGTGAGTTGGCTTGTCTGATGCTGAGGCCACTGACAGATGGTGAGTCATGAAGTACAGAAGAAAAGGGAAGGCAAGTTGGTGCACATGAAACAGACAAATTCACCACCTCCACCACTTTCTTATTCATAAATGCCAAGCCTGAACTTGGCACCTGATTGGTTTTTGCATTTTCCTCCTTCCCACTTTGCTCTTTTCCATCGGTTGGATGCTCTTTAAGGTCACTGGGTTTACTGCTAGCTTGGCTAATCTGGTTTTCATGGTTTGGTGGATCTATGGCATTCCCAAGTTCACCTTCATCAAGCTCACCAAGATGAATATCATGGAAACTAATAGCATCAAAAGTGTGACTGTCAGGATCATCAGTACCCATGTTTGTCACCTTGTGTTCACAACATTCAGTGTTACAAAGTCCAGTACTTTCATTAAGCAGACTTGAATCTCCATCATATAATATTCCACTATGATCTTTTCTATCCTCATGATCAATTGTTTCATCAGGTGTTTCTTTTACTAATTTGTGAAAAAGTAATACTTCTGAGATGTTACTTATCAACTTGGTATCAGTTCTGATATCCTCAGTCGCCCCCTCTTTGTAGAGTGTCTCATCAAAGATATCCTGATTAGATTCCTCCTGTCTGTCGACTACATTGCCACGTTCTATTTGCTTTCTCATCTGGCTGGAAACATCCAGGACGACATTCACTTGATTGGCCAGATCTTGGATAACATTTTCGTTATTGCTGTCAGGGCTGCTGATCTGTGGAGCAGAAGCAGATTTGGTGAGCGTGTTGAGTTGCCTTTGCCGCTCCTCATCGTCATCTTCATAAGGCAGGGAACTAATGGAACTTAGTGAGGCTTGTGTGGCACTGGGCAGGCTGCCATGGCTCTCAGTCTGAAGGCCTTCCAGGGAGTTCCGATGTACCCGGCGACGACAAAGGTGCAAGGGGTCACGACTTCCAGCCACCCCGGCTCGGATGTCCAATGGCCAGGCCACAGAGCTGGGTTCACTTTCAATACCAGAGTCAGAGATGACAGAGGAAGAACGCTTCATTATCTTCAACTTTCCCAGAATCCCAACTCTTGGAGGCATCTCAGACAAGGGATGGTCCAGAGGCGGAATGCTGGTGCTGTGTGGAGGTGTCAATGGTTGGTTTGTTACAGAAGAATTCATTAACAGTGCATCAAAGCTACCGGTGTTATTTGCTTGGGTCACAGCTGGTAATTCTGCACAAGTCTCTTCTTCCTTGCTGCCTTGTCTCTCAGAGATACATTGGATCTCTAAATTGCTGTGTAGGTGATTTGCAGAAGAAAATTTTGTAATATCATTGAGGTCACAAGATTTTATGTTATTTGACTGTATGAGCAAAACTTCATCACCCTTGTAAGGGTCAGAATCACTGGGTCTGACCTCTATGTATTTCAAACCAGTTCTCTCAGTATACTCTTGAGTCAGCTCTTCTTCTATGGCACTATTCCTGTCTGATCCCTCTATCTCACTTTCTTGATGACTGTCAGCATTTGGTTCAACTTTGGATCCAAACTTAGTTTCGGTTCTGTCTGGAGACGTCTTCCCATCTAAAGACCCGACTAGACTTTCCGATTCAACCACACTCCCGTCTCTGTCAAAGTCATCCTCCCTTCCAATTAGAGCCATGTACGTGGGTAGGTCCATGAAATCTTCAGATGCAGACTCCTTAGTGCTTATTGCTGGTGATTGAGGTCTCCTCTCTATTGAGGGCATGGAATACTCTCCTGGATCATCAGAATTTGTAGGTTTCTGAGTGTCTGAGCCTATTTGGTTTGGCACATGTGGCTTAAAATCTGAAAAGGGTGAAAGAACATCAAATTAAAGTGTCTAAAAAAACATTTTTTTTTTCAAAATTAGCCATGCATGTGCCAACTATCCGTCTAGTCATTTTAGACCAAACCTTAATAAAATACTTGTTTTTTATTTAACAATAACGTGGCACAAGAACAGTAAGTGTAAAACAGGTAAATGGGTCACTAACTAAAATAGGATTCCATAAACCACAGCAGAATAAGGCAAGCCAAAAACCACAGGTATACAACACGGATCTCATTCCAGCTAGGTGTGATTTTAACTACCTAAACAGGGTGCGTCCACGTATCTGTCCTCAAAGATGATTGGCAAGCTGTTCCAGTCACCATCAATGTCAAGGCACTCGATTGGAAGAGGGGGCATATGACTGAGATACTCCGAGCTCCTCACGTCCACAGCCAATTGAGCATGTCTACTTATACTGAAATGAGGGTTGTACAAAACATTATTAACTTCTTAATTAAAAAATTACTAAAAACATGATAGTGTCAGTCTACTATGGTGATACAGTAATACTGTTTTTAACATTTAGAAAGGGAAAAAAAAATCTTGGTGCTCACAGCTCCTCCTGAAAGGTGAGTGAAGACTCCTTGGGATGTTCAGTGAAGAAGTAGCCCTCAGAGAATCTCCTAACCTGCAGAAAAGGCAATCCACATTTACAAACATAATTGAAATGTTCACATGGGGCATTGATCTTTTGCAGCACATGTATAACATTTTATCTCACTTATGTGGAGATAAGAAGAAGGCTGGTTGGATGGTTTATGGCCTGACAGTTTTCTGAAAAAAAAAAAGGCTGGTCTGAATTTATATCTACTACTTAATAAAAATGTTCTATAGTGGGGAAATAGCTCATCGGTTAATCTAATACACTACCTCATCGCCCTCGGTCACTTTACTCTATACTGAGCCAGACTTGCTAATCCTCATGCTGGAGTAATTACTTTCTATCCAGGTTCCTTGGCTTCTCTTCAAATGTGATCATAAAACCATTACACTGACTATTGGTTTTCCCAGGGTATTGTCTAAGGACATTAAAGATGTATTAAAATATCTATCTGCTCTTGATTTCCTTTTACAGCTCTACTGACTTCTATGGTCCATATAATATTTGTAATAAAGGTTACGAAAGGAGATTAGAGATTCCCTCAGGACATTTAAGCAGAAGGAGGAACGTGGCCAATAAAGTGGATGGGTAAATGTTAGAACAGTGATTTTAATCTGGATTAATACTGCACTAAAGTGTATCGCTAAATGTCCACTTGCTCTTTCACTTGTTGAGCTTGTATACAGGTACAGTATAAACTAGAGGATAAGTTTAAACTAAGCATAATAAGTGTATTTATGAATCTGGCACTAAATACATTTTTATATCAATTTTCATTCAGCCATAACATTAAAAGCATGAACATTGGAGCCTGCTATGTTTTAGGTTCCCCATGTGCCACTGGGGCAGTTCTGGCCCCCTCGGAGATGTGCTCCACAGGGTCTTTGTGGTGTGCTGTGGTGTCTGGCACTACGATGTCAGCAGTGGATCCTTTGGGTTGCAGGGTGAGTCTTCCGTGGATCAGACTTGTTTGTCTGGCGCATCCGATGGGGGTTTGATTGGATTGGAATATGAGGAATATGCTCAACAGCCTTAGTCTCTTTGCCTGCTGGGCTCCGTGTGAGGATTGACTAATTTTGGTGGTTTGTACTGCATTGGCTTTTCAGTGTGATCGGACCAGACGAGCTGGCTTTTGGTGCCCCTCGGCATGGACGTGCCTTGGATGACCATAATTTATATATTTATTTTGTGATCAATGTCGTTCAGGTCATGGTTCAGTGGCCATAATGTTATGGCTGATCTGTTTAAGTAACTAGTTTTAAAGATTTTGTGCATCACATCCATTTTTTTTTTATTTCACTCTTTTTGTTTATTGGTATAAACCTTTCGAGCATATGGCATTTCTGCAGTAATACACTGTACAGTAACTCTTTTTTAAGTGCTTTAGAAACAAATTATTTGTGATGCACTTCCTGTAAAGTTTACCGCTCTCTCACACCACAGTTTTTGTCACACTGAGAAGAAAATGCAACAGGGAGCCATTTAGAAAATGGACTAAACTCTAAGCATCTTTAGAATTTTCTTAAAAGTAGAGATCCTTATTGGCATTTTAACTGCAATATAATACACTCTTGGTGGCAAACCATGCTTAGTAGTGAAGGAATGGATCTGTGCTGAAACCGCAGGATAACTGTAAAGATTAACATTTATAGTGGGAAATAAAATGTTACTTGTGCTAAATATTGGACATCTTGAATGTTGTTTCTATTTGATTTTTAATACACCAGGTAAAAACTCTTTTAAACTGTTCTTAAACTTCTACAATAATAAAAAAGGGATCAGAAAATTATATTTGTTTCACCCTCGTTTGGTGATCCAAAAAAATGATCCAATGTGTGACTAAAAATTGTGTTATGAACCAAATTGAACCTACAGCTTACATTACTGGCTACAAGCAGTTATTATTATTATTTTTTATAATAAAAGAATTATTAGGTATTCCTACCAGGTGACCCACTCACCCTGAGCTTATGGTGCTCCTGGGCGAGGTAGCTGCGGACCTGGGGATTAGGAACTGCTGCCTCTAGAAACTGAGCCCAAAGAGTCGCGAGCCTGGCACACAGCTGAGAGAGATCACGAGAGATCTGCTCAGCGACCTTCTCATGACCACTCTGTAACTGAAGATACCAAGAGAAACAATTAACCTGACATAATAGGTTAGAAAATTAATGAACACTTATGATATAACACAAAGATATGTGAGCTAATACTGTATATACAATTTGAAACATATAAGAGACATGTTGACTGCGATAGACAACTCATACACATTGGCTAGTCCTAATTTCCTTTCTGCCTTTCCTTTCATCCCCTACTCACTCTCTATACTGGGCATTTATACCATTCTCTATACTGCGGGGAACTAGGTGGGGTACATGTACACCTTGGATATGTACCACCCCATAATACGTGGTATTTGGAAACACCAATTAGCCTACTCTGCATGTCTCTGGACTATAAGAGGAAACCAGAGTAAGCAGAGGAAACCCACCAAGCATGGAAAGAATGTGCACACTCTCTGCAAGCAGACCCAAAGGCAGGACTAAAACCCTTAACCCTGGAGGTGCAAGGCCACAGTGCTAACCACTATGCCACCCTGCTATTATTACCTGATATCAAAAAGTAGATGTACTAACTATTCCAAGGTATTCTAGAAATGCTTGTGATAGTAATTCCATTCATTCATCTAGGACCCTCTGTAGTCCAACTAGGGACCGTGGATGATAATGGCGACCACTGTATTTATTCTCATTTTGTATGACCATGTTAGGACCTCTGGTCAACATTCACACGCACATTTACACACTATGGACAATTTGGGAATGGCAATTAGCCTGATATGCAAGTCTTTGGACTGTGGGAGGAAACCGGAGAACCTGGAGGAAACCCACCAAGTACGGGGAGAACATGCAAATTCCATGCACACAGACGCGGCATGGGAATCGAACCCAGGACCTACTGTAGAGGTGCAAGGCGACAGTACTAACCACTAAAGCCAACGTGCCGCCAATAGGAATGATTAGTTAATAAAAATTAAGTTGTTGCGAATATGCAGTGGTAATTAAGGAATAAATAACCGTGTATAATACTGTTATGGTAAAACAATTAACCGATGGCGCTGTGTGATGAATCAGAGTTGCTGTTACAGAAGCCCAAAGTAGATTACTTTCCTACACCAGAATGCGATCTGCAGGTTGCCAGAGCTAAGAACGTGTATGTAATCTTTTTCAACATCTACTACAGGGTTTCGAATAGAAGTAAGTTTTTACGAACCTGTAACTCATTGGTGAGTTTGTTCAGTGTTTCCTCAACCAGCAGCTCCTCTATGGGAAGAATGACACAAATAATCTCCAAATGTAATAAGCTCATCCAAATGTGCTTATGATCTGTATACTTTTTCTTAAATAATTATAATAATTAATGCACAACTGAGTCAACGGCCATTATACTGTAGTATCTTGCATTGTTTTTCCAATAAGAAATAAAACACAAAAGAAATTTAAGGTGAGATTTTAACATTATGCTAAAACTGTCATTAAAGTTAAATGTAAGTTTGGGACACACTGTGTACATTTCGATTATTATATGAATGTTGTGTGAACGTTGCGAGTGTACCTATCTCACAACGCTGCATTTCTGGATTGTCCTTCATCAGCAGTGTATAGTAGAAGCTCAGGCCCTTATAAGCAGCCAGCAGGAGGCGACAGAGAGTCCGGTGCCACGTATGAGCTCGCTGTAGGCAGTTCTCTGATGCCACGTAAAAACTGCCCTGTATACACACACACACACACATGTACAGAAGGTCAGGTTTTACTGTCTCCTCTTAAAATTTCTGCCCTGTCATTTCCTCCAGGACAGAACAGTAAAAAAAATCTTAAGAAAAAAATCTTAAAGTATACCCCAACAGGAATGCACAGCTTTAGTCAGACTGCTGATTGGACACACCATAGAGTTTGTCTGCTAGAAAGGATTGTTTTCATAACAGCAGGTGTTATCTTTCAAGAGCAGCTATGACTTATATTAGAAACCACAAGCAAAAAATATATATTTCATCCATTTACCCATTTTTGCTACACAAGAGCTTAAACTCAAATTAAAAATAGATAACACACAGCCAGTTGAGGTTGTCTAAAAGATGAAGATTTCAGTGTGCATGTTGCATGAGATAAATGTCATAAACAGCTATAAGTCCTAATGAATAGCTACATACAGTAGGTACATTATTGTACTGTAGCACGGTGGTTTTCAACAATAGTCCTGGAGGACCCGCTGTCCTGCACATTTTAATTAATTCATCATTATTTAATCATTAATTAATTGCTCATTCACTCCCTACACTGTTTATTCTGCACAGGGTTACAGGATGCCTGGAGTCGAACTCAGGGGATGCGGGGCATGAGCGGGTTAGACCCTGGATGGGGTGCCAGTCCATGAATCATTTAAGTTAATTATTAGTTCATTTAAATGATAAGTTAAATCATGTGTGCTGGGAGTGGAGCAAACGCTAAAATGTACGAGGCAAGAAGTCCTCCAGGACTAGGGTTGAGAACCGCTGGTAGAGTGTCTCCCAATCAACAGGTGTCAGGGGTAGCTCAGTGGTTAAGATATTGGACTACGGTTCGGAAGGTCTCAGGTTCAAACCCCACGACCACCAGGTTGCCACTGTTGGGCCCTTGAGCAAGGTCCTTAACCCTCAACTGCTTAACCCTCAGATGTATAATGAGACTAAAATGTAAGTCGCTCTGGATAAGGGCGTCTGTCAAATGCCTAAAGGTAAATGTGTTCCTCAATAGTATATTGGATAGTACAGTATCTTCACCTGTCACACTGGGAACGGAAGACAGACAGGTAGGCTGTTTTCCCATTTAGCTGTGACTCGTGCCAACCCGGTGGGCATTGTTGCTCGCCTTTGTGCAATTTTCTGTACGTTAAGCCACAGTTTCTATGCCCTACTTCTAGGGGCAGTGATACAGTAGCTCGGTGTGGCACTGATCAGAACGTCAGCTGTTCAAGCCCCAGAGTTGCTCCTGACCCTGTGCTCTGATACGTGAAGAAAAGAATTCCACTTTGCAGTGATGTATATGTGACAAATACAGGCTTAGCTTGAATAAAAGCTTCAAACACTAAATAAAGCTCGGCTGATGGCTTAAACAGCATTCGCTTATGCTTTCACACCTCTGAATCATCTGTCCGACATTTTTCTGGGTGGAAGCCCAGAGCAGTCTGTGATGCTAAACCAAACACACAAGGGAGATTTTTATACCAGCGTGCGTGTTGTTTTTCAACTGGGTCCCAGACATGTCCTGTGATCTTCTTATTGATTGTCTTCTTGTCTGTTCTTGTATACATATATAAGATACATGCATTAAGACAATCAATCATGTGACTTTCATGGTTTCATGTGACTTTCATCATCTTAAGCCCGACCGCAGACGGTTGCACCAGTTTGGAATTCTACGTCACTTTACTTTGAACATATCAACAATTCAAGTCCATGTGAACAACCTTTCATATAGAACACTGCAGTGATATACACCCTATAGGGCTTATCATATAAGAACGCGTCATTTAGAGCAGTGTGTACTAAAAGAGCGTGAGTTCTTGATTCCCAACACATCACATTACACTGGTAATGTCGAAATGGTTCATTTTATATACGCCACCAGTCAAAGGTTTGGACACACGTTCTAATTCCGTGGTCGTTCCTGATTTTTAGCTCCTTCTGCATCGTTAAAAGATACAATAATCTATTGAGATGTATATCTGCTACTTATGTTCTGTAAAGCCTTTATAACTGCTCTAATCTGAGGTGCTGTTAATTGGTGATTTTGAGGTGTTTTGGTGTTTTTGGCCGACATTTTTGACTGGTGCTATTGTGACTCATCGTTCTTACAACTTTCGGGAAAATAAGATGATAATATTATGGCCGTTTGAGTCATTTTGATAACTGATAAACAGTTTTTGAGTGGACATAAGGAAGTATGTCAATGTCACACTCGTCAGTGCACAGTCAGCTCTTCACTGAGTCATTAGTGAAATCAGTGTAGACATTTATAAATGCCTCTTGTCTTTCTCTTTCTCTCTCTCTCTCTCTCTCTCTCTCTCTCTCTTGTTCTGTTCTGTTAGCCCAGCAGCTGTGAACCCATTCGGTCTAGTCTGGAGCTCGATATTTACAAGAAGATCAAACATACAGGAGAGCACTTAACTCAGCAAGCTTAGAGCTGTTAAACGAAGAACGTGTGTTGCGCGAGTGCACGTGGCGGATATAAATACAGTGTGACCTCCAGACATCCTGGTGACAGGAACAACACACTCAATACCTATCGGCACCAGGTAAATTGGCACTTGAGCACACACAAATATCTATGGTCCAGAAATGGTGTCGATGAAACATGGATGATAGGGACAGACGCAGCCGTGCCAGCTGTAACTACAAATAATTTCAGCAAAAATGTGTAACGAGCCAATGGGAGGGTGATTTACAGCATATGGGCCTCATTTATGATACTTCATTAAGATTCCTTCAGTAAAATTCTTACTATTATAAATTGTACAATCATGTTTGTAGATTTGAATTAAAGTCCATGGAGTGCAAAAACTTTATGGATCAGCTGTTCTGGATTAAAATATTTGTTTCAAAAATGAACCATGTGTGTTTCTGCCACTGATGGTGATGATATTACTACAGTGTCTAAATGGGTTAGGGCTGGATTTAAAGATTTATTACTGGGATTAATGTTTATGCTTAGGGATTAGGGTAGGGCTTTAGGCCTGAGGGTTTAAGACAGGCGTCCCCAATCTTGTCCACAAAGAGCAAGTGTTGCTGGGATCTTTCACACCAATAAGAAAGGACTCCGACTACTTTCACTTTTTCATCTTTGTCTCCAATCAATTATCAAGTGTGCCCCCTATTTGGCTGGAATGAAAGCCTACAGCCATGGCGATCCTTTTCAGATAAACTGTGGCTGAGGAATTAAACTTGTGCTGTAGGGTTGGGAATAGGTGTTACATGGTTTTAGAGAGTTTTAAGAGTTTTTGGATGGGGTTAAGTGTTTACGGTGTACTGTAGGGTTGAAGAGTAAGGGCTGAGGACGTAGGGATAAATGTTGGGGTTTATGGTTTTGAGCTGGAGTTCAGGGTTTAGGGTTGATAAAGTATTTAGGATTAGAGTTCTGGAGTGGGCTTTTTACTTGGGTTTCAAATTGAGGGTTTGTTCTTTGGGTTTAGAGTTGAGAAATTAGGGCTGAGGGTGTAGGATCAAATGTTGGGGTCAACGGTTTAGAGTTGGAGTTAAGGATTTAGGCTTGAGGTTCTAGATTGGGCTTTAGATTTGGATTTTAAATTAATTTAGGATATATTGTTGAGGGCCGAGCGTTTCAGCTTTGGGTTTAGGGTTGAGGGATTGGGGCTGAGGGTGTACAGTAGTTTTAAGTGATCATGGTTTAGAGTTAAAGTTGAGGGTTTAGGCTAGGGGCTAAGGAATTAGGCCGGAGGGTGTAGGATTAAGTTTTGGGGTTCATGGTTGACAATTTAAGTTGAAGGTTTATATTAAGGGTTTAGGGTTGAGGGATTAGCCTTAGGGCTTGGATTGATGGTTTAGGGTTTAGTCTTAGGGTTAAAGGGTTGGGGTTAATGTTTCATAATTAGGGTTAATATCTAAATGTGAAGAGTTGAGCTTGAGGTTATGGTTAGAATTAAAAGTTGCAATTTAGGGTTCAGGGCTGGGGTAAGGACTGGGGGTTAGAGAGTTTGGACTGGGGTTATATTAAATATATATTGGTGTAGTTTAAATGTTTGTGTACTTGGGTTGAAGTTTGGTTTTAAAGTTGGGATTAGCATCAAGGCTGGGATAACGTTTACAGATACAAAGGTTTAAACTTAGGGTTAGGGTTAGGGTTGGGGTTAGGGTTAGGTTTTTTCTTTGCTGGAAATCTGGGCGTATGCAGAAAGACAAAATGTAATAGAGTCATGAAAATATACAGTATACAGTGGGGCAAAAAAGTATTTAGTCAACCACCAATTGTGCAAGTCCTCCCACTTAAAAAGATGAGAGAGGCCTGTAATTTTCATCACAGGTATACCTCAACTATGAGGGACAAAATAAGGGGAAAAAAATCCAGAAAATCACATTGTAGGATTTTTAAAGAATTTATTTGCAAATTATGGTGGAAAATAAGTATTTGG
>JAQMYG010000012.1:3820013-3837056 GCA_030014215.1 Clariallabes teugelsi
ATCTCCTCTAGAGCAGTGATGTTTTGGGGCTGTCGCTGGGCAACACGGACTTTCAACTCCCTCCAAAGATTTTCTACGGTGTTGAGATCTGGAGACTGGCTAGGCCACTCCAGGGCCCAGGGCTAGGCCACTGGCTAGCCTCTATCATCTTTTTAAGTGGGAGAACTTGCACAATTGGTGGCTGACTAAATACTTTTTTGCCCCACTGTATATATGTATATATTTTTTTTCAAAAATAAATGACTTTGTGACTGCATGTATTTGTCTAGTATTCTTTTGTTGCTTGTCTTTAGTTTGTTATTTTACAATTTGTTGGTTTTTATGATTTTTAAGAGTATATTTGTCATTCATCCACTGTTTTTTAGGCATGTGAAACTCACTTACTCACTCATCATCTATACAGGGTCGCGGGGGACCTGGAGCCAGACTTAGGGCACGAGGTGGGGTACACCCTGGATGGTGTGCCAATCCATCACCGAGCACACACACACACACATACACAAACACTCATACACTCATTCACACACTACAGGCAATTTGGGAACGCCAATGAGCCTAATCTGCATGTCTTTGAACTGTGGACGGAAACCGGAGTACCCGGAAGAAACCCACCAAGCACGGGGAGAACATGCAAACTCCATGCACACAGACCCCGAGGTGGGAATTGAACCAGGATACTAGAGGCGCATGGCGACAGCGCTAACCACTAATTCACCATGTGAATCTATAGCACAATAATTCATTGTATACCTGTAGAGATACTGTACTTTTTATGCAACTGACATATTACATTATGTCTCACTGTATTTACAAGAAGGTAAAGAAAACAATGTAGTCTGATGATCGAGTGTCTTCTTTTTCATCATGTGCATTGTGACAATTTATTTTTTTTGCATCCTCCTCCATTAGGGGGCACTGTAGTTCAACCACTGCATCCCTGGACTGAGTCTTTTTACTCGTTTACCCAATGCCCGTGAGCACCATGTATTCACCTCAGGGTTCGCTTGCTGTGTTTCATGCTCTCAGCGTGTTAGTTTTTTTAATAAGCGTGCATGTATTCACAGACAGCTAAGCGCACATATGTCAGCATGTGTGTGCTTCAGAGAACATGTGGTTCTTGTGTGAGTATTTTGTAATTTACCTGTAAAGTGGTAAAAAAAAAAAAAAAAAAAAAGCTCTGTCATCAAACCTGAGCTAGCTCAAGTAATTGCAGGTTGTGGCAGAACAGCCACCTGCTGAGTGACTGCCTGAGTCCACATGATCTGCTCAAAGAGTTTTTGCTTCAAAGCAAGTGCATGGCTTCAAAGAGCAGAAATAAGAAAGTAAGAGTACACCGAAGTAAAGAGTAGAAAACTTTTGAGGGTCATGGTGTAGTAGACGAAATGAATGTTGTGTAGAAAAGGTAGTAACCTGCAATAATCTATGCTTTGCTTTTAGAATTAAATCTATAATCTCAGGCAAACTTCATACTGTTTTATAAGGACATTGCATCAAATCATCTCCATTGATCATCTCCATCTCACACTGAAGAACCTGAGAATGACCATGCTAATAATATTTAGTCATAGTCTTGCTCTTGAAAAACATTATCTAAGTTGAAACAACTCCATTTTATTTCTATTTAAACATGCCGTCCCTCTTTTCTGTTATAATACCTTCCGGAAGGCTTTCCACTGGATGTTGGAGCATGAATGTAGGGATTTGTGCTCAATTAGCTACAAGAGCATTAGTGAGCTCAGGCGCTGATGCTCGGATGTCGAGGAAGCTCCAGTTCCAGTTTAACCCAAAGATGTTGAGTGGGTTTGAGTTCAATCAGGACACTTGAGTTCTTAAAGTCCAACCTGAACACACCATGTTTTCAAAGAGCTGGCTTTGTACACAGGGGCAGCGTCATGCTGGATAAGGGTTTGGGCATCAAACATTTGGCCATGTTGGTTTCTTCGGGGGCAGGGGTGTTAGGATCTGAATGTCCCAGGATCAAACCCCAGCACCACCAAGCTGCCCCTATTGGGCCCTTGAGCAAGGCCCTTAACCTTCAAGTGCTCGGATATAAAATATGACAAAATGTAAGTCTCTCTGGATAAGGGTGTTTGCCAAATGTCAGAATTTTGGGCTCTATGGGTTCCTCCAATGTCCACTATGGGAGTATATGTCATTAAATTGCATGTAGGTGTAAATAAGTCTATGAGAAATGGACTGGTGCTCCATCGAGAGTATATTTATACTTTATGCCCAGTGTTCCCATTATAGTCACCAATTACACCAAAACCCTGACCAGTATACTGTATAAGGAAACAGTATAAGGAAGTAAAAGAAAAAAAAGTGCAGAAGAGGTGTCTTACTCATAAGTAGCAACTCTTACACACACGGACACATACTTGCCACCTCTGCATGTGTTAAAAATGGAGAGAAAATTTAATTTGAAGGATAAATGAAGGAAGATACAGATACAGATGGAGGGCTGGAGAGATGCTTGCTCTCTGTGGGTTTCTCCTGCAGCTACGAGATCGTTAAAGCCATGCTCGCTAAACAGATCAAACAGCAGTGGGTATATGTCTCTCGCTCTCTTTCTCTCTCTCTCGTTTTCTCTCTCTCTCTCATACACACACACACTACGGGCGAAATGCTGTGCTTATTAAAGCACCCTGCAGGGGGGGGTGTTAACAGGAATCACGCTGAGCCGTAAGGGACAGCTTTAAACATTTACTGTCTAAATGGAACTCGCCTCAAGGACCCATAACCAGCAATCATTCAAACCAGAGTGGGCGGAGCCTTCTGCCATCTAATTAAACAGCATGATTATTTAATCAGACTGTGATAAAGGTGAGGGGGCGAAATGAACTCGAGTTGTTACGGAGTGATTCTTAAAATTTCACACAAGCACACATGAAAGGGAAATTCTGATATTTGTACAAAGTGTTAATCCATGAGTTTGGGTAGTTTCATATTCCTTGGCATTTCTGGTAAAACCCTGTATAAAACGGCAACACATTGTTAATGCTAGCCAAAAGAGATACTTGGAAATACAATGCAAAAAATATGTAATTTTACCTACATTTTTTAGTTTAATAGATTTTTCCCCCTTAAAAATACATCAAGTCTAAACCTCAAGTCTTTTGTAACAAATTATAACATTCACGTTGTTACATTTTCTGTGCTATAGCCGCTAGAAGACACTGCTTTTATATTTTAAAAATAATTAAAAAAAACACTGTTTCCTGCTTCAAATTCTACACACCAATATGGTTAATGTATATGTATATGTGACGAATAAAGCCTGAACTCAACCACACTATGGTGAGCCACCACCACCCCTGGAATGCAAAACCATGCAAAAATAGTGGTAGTGAAGTAAAAGTACAGATATTTGCTGTACTATGCAGCAGAGTAAAAGTAAAAAGTATCCTCTAATAAAACTACTCAAGTAAAGTTACAGGTATATGAGATATCTAAGTAACAAAGCACATGTAGTCATTTATCTTTCACATCTGGCTATAGCTGTAAGGCTTAAAAGTCTCAATATTCTTCAGTACAGTTAAACCAGTACAAGTAAAGCCATGCGCCCTGGAATAACTTGTTTGCATGTTTGGATCGGTGAATACAGTAGCTAGCACGTAAAAACCTAAACGCTACTGTACATCTCCAGCACACACACACACACACACACACACACACACACACACACACACATATAAAGCACACTCCCAGGGTCAGGATTATTGAGCTGGGATATGCCGCAGCAGAAGGTTAATTGGACTTTAATAAGAGCTCAGTGTGAGAGCGCAACTCATTTCCCCAGCGGTACCGCCGGCTTCATTTGCCCTTAATCTCCTGTTCCCTTCCCTCTGTGTCTGTTTCCCTCTCACTAGAACCCTACACATGTCTGAGTGGCAATGCTGTGCACAACCCAATACTATTACACAAATATTTTTATATGAGATTATGACATCACAGGTACATAAGTAAAGTGTAATAGTAATTAACTAAAAATGACGAATCACATGTTTTAAATGTTGGGAAAAGTCAAAAAACACAATAAAATAAGCACGTGTTAGGTTACCTCAGTGAGTATGGGTCTACAGTATCCTGCCCCAAACATCAGGTTCTCCACTGACATCACAGCAGGAGGAGCCTCACTCTCCGGAGAGCCCTTCCCCAGCCACGCCCCCTTACTGCTGCGTGCAAAACTAGAGAACAAGACAACAAATGGAAAAAAAAAAAAAAGGTCAATGCCTCCTCTCAAGGCTGATTGATTGTCCTGTGTGCAATCAGATAAATGGGAGATGGAGCTGTAAGAGCCGAGCTGAGATTTATCACGCCAGCGTGTCAAAGAGTTCAAGATTTTTGCTGCATTGCAGCATTAACACAATCGTGTGTCTGGAATGAAATGCTGCTAAGCCGCTTTGTTTTTTAATTAGACTTTCCCCTAATGGCCATATCCACTCTGGCTTGTCACGGTTAACTCCAGTCACTTGGAAAAAAAAGCAACACTTTAAGGCATTAAGGCAGCTTTATAAAATATTTCTGCTCCTCCTGATTCTTTTAAAGGTTTAAAACGGTGGCGGAGGGGAGGGCGGGGTTATCTGATCAATATTGTGATTAGCTGGCAGAAGGTGTTGTCGAGGTTACCTGATTAGCGGTTGGTGTAGAGCCACTAAGGAGGCGTGGACGGTGATGGAGATGACGGACAGGTGGAAGTAGTCGAACATGACCGGGAGGTGGTGGTGCAGGCCACTGCGTGGTTGGAAATGAAGACCCAGAGTCCTACTGCTGATCACAGGCACTGAGGAGATGTCAGTCAGCCTAAACAGACACATAGATGTGAGATAAGATACAATTATTTGTCACATGATCCTTACAGCAAAATGATTTTGTTTTCTTAACATATCCCAGTTAGGAGCCCAGGTTACTGTGGAAATGGAGCAAAAAGGGTTAAATGTCACGCTCAAGGTCTCAACAGTGGCAAGTTGGCAGTGCTGGGGCTTGAACCCCCGACCTGTAAGCCACCACCTCCCAAATATATTACAATGATAAATTCTCTTTAAAAAATATGAAAAATGAACACTAAAGAAGGAAATCATCGTTGCATGGAACATCAGCTTTGATACATTAAGAACACTGAACATTAAGAAATGTTTATCGTTCTTGTATTCAGTTTATACACACCTACAAACACACTTTATAAGCCCCAGAGCAGTTTAAGCATTTGCTCTAATTTAGACTCAACCCAAGGTCCATGCCGGGTGCCCCATGCCCGCATTCTCCACCAGTGTAACGGGTTTGACGCATGGATCTAGACTTCTAGGCCACTTTGTATGTTATATATTTTACTAATGTTTTGTTCTCTATATTTCCTGACATGAGGAACATTATTTCTTTTCAATAATCCAGTATAGAGTACGAGTGAGTGTACAGTATGCTCCATTAAACCATGGCAAGTTGTGAGTAGTGTGTAGAATGAAATGAGAGAATTTCTGAAATCCAGGCTGTAGATGCGTTTATGAGATGAACAGCTCATCGTGCCATTTAAGCTTCACACCACTGAATCAGACGTGTTCGAGTCGTGATTACGTGATTAATGGCATAATCGACACGGTCATCGCATTACATCATCTCTGTAACGTTTGATTTGAATTAGGTTTGCCGTCTAAGAGAGACAAACGCAGGCCGGGCTTTTAGTACACGGTTAGCTAAAGGTTAGAGACAACAGCGGTGTCTTTGCCAAGAAGTATACATGCATGTTTACGGTGGTTGTGGGAATAAACTCGTGCAGTATGTAGCTGCGGGATAGCGGAGCGGCTGAATCAGCGCTTTCTATAGACTCAACTGTAAAGCGATCTCGGCTGACATTTTACTCAACACGTGTCACAAATTGCGGTTCATCTGTCCTGTTAAAACTGTGCTCGAGCATTTAATAGGCTCCCATCTGTGACTGTTAAAACCACAATTGTATCAAATTTCTGTGTGTGTGCCAAAGAGAGAGGGGGGGAGAGGGGGGGGGGGGGGGTGAACATATTTTTGAAGTAATAATTAAAATTTCTAACTAAATTTAGCCAGAATTATCAAAGTACACATATGAGACCGGATGACCATATTTAATAGTGTGTGTGTGTAAGTGAGTTTCTCTGTGCTTATAATGTGTTTCTCTGTGCTTTTTATACATTGTGCTCATTTGTAAATTGTGCTGTGACTATAAAATAGCCCTGTCCATTCACTTACAAACCATGTGTGTGTGTGTGTGTGTGTGATACGGTTCATTACTTGGAAGTCACCCTGCCCCAGGCCTTCATAATCTCTCAACCCCGAACAAAACTCATTAGAGCTGCCGAGGGAAAGAAAATGAGCGAGGGAAAAGAGTGGAGCGAAAGGAAGCTGGGCTCCCAGTGATGTAGCTTCTGGTGAAAGACGACTAGAATCCTTCTCTAACCTGGGAAAGTCAGGTATTTAATCAGACTTTAAGAACATTTGTAGTACCTCATATTGAGAATGCACATGGTTTGTACCATAGTAAATATTTTATAACAGTTTCTAGTAGAAGACTGTGATATGACAATATAATATTTGTCTGCCTCGTAGTTACATCAAGGTTGTGTTTTCTGAAAGTGAAAATTTGAATATAAAAAGTGTAAAACATAAAAATTGCAGTGTCAAGTGTCAAGTACAAAACAAAATGTATAATTTATACAGTGTAAAATCTACAGTCTAATAAAAAAAAAAACACTGCACATGTACAACGGCGGTAAAATAAAGCAAATCTGAGATGTAAAATGTAAAATGTGCACTGCAAAGTAATGATCTTGCATAATCTGCAGTAAATACGTGTAACGGGTTTGACGCACCACAGACACGGAAAAGGATCATTTAATTTGGAAAATGGAGCAGGAGAGGGTTTAAAGAGGGAGGATAGAAAAAAGGGAAGGGGAAAGTGGTGAAGGTGTGCACATGCAGGTCTGGAGGAAGTGCCTAGCTGGCATGCGGGCACGAGGCTGGCAAGTGATGGCGGAGTGGGCCCACATGGGCAGCGGCTCCTGCATGCCCCCGCTCGCTGATTGGGTTCAGCCTCAGACGGGAGTCAAACACGCTCCCAGCCAATGTCAGCTTTGGTCATCCGTTACTGCAGCAGGGCAGCAGGATCCCGAGGGCTAGCTCTTTGTGAGTTAAAGTAAAAGTTCTGTGCAGTCTTTTCGCGACTTTCTTTCACATGGAGGTCAAATGGTTGCTTTCTGCGCAATGGCCTTTGAAGTCCCAGGGGGACGTTACATCTCTCCGCTCACATGCCACTCTCCAGCATTTTTAGTGGCACTGGTACAGGCCGTGACAGTGCCCCTCCTTCAGCTCCGAGTTCACTGTCGCCGCTGGAACTGCCTATGCCTGTGATTAAGACCTCAACCTCATTAGGGATTCAACCCAAGGTCCATGCCGGGTGCCACGTGCTCATGCCAGTGTAACAGGTTTGACACATGCCACCTGGGCACTGCATCGAGACCTGCATGTGCACACACCTTCATTATTTTTTGTCCTCTTCTCTCCTTAAACCCTTTCCTTCCCCTTTTTTCTAAATATAGTTACCCTTTTCTGTAAATTTGCTATGCAAAATTTTAAATCAGACATCTGCAATGTAGTAAGTCTGCAGTGTGAAGCAAGAAGTCTATATTGTGCAGTTTAAAGTCCACAGTGTGTGTGAGTGACACTGTGAGTGAAGAGTCTGCAGTGTGAAAAAAATAAAGTCTGCAGTGTGGAGTGTAACGTATGCAATGGTTAGTGTAATGTCTGTAGTGTAAAATTACAATGTATGTATGTTGTATGAAATCTGCATTGTAAATTGTAAAACCTGTGATGTAAAAATGAAATGCTGTTGATTAAAATATTTTTTTAAAAACTGCAGTGTGAATTAGGTTCTGTGGTGTGAAGTGTAAAATTCACAGTGTGGAGTGACGGGTCTCTGGTGTGAAATGTGAAGTCTGCTGTGGGGGGTGACAAGACTGCAGTATAGAGTGGAAAAACTGCAGTATATAAGGCAAAGCCTGCAGTGTGCAGTCTGGAATGGCAAGTCTGCGAAAAGTAAAGTATGCATTGAAAAATGTAACATCTGTAGAGTACGGTAAAATCTACAAGGTGTAATGCAATGTCTGCAGTGAAGAATGGAAAGTTCACACTTTAAAATGTAAAGTCTGATGTGTGTAACGTAAAGTCTGCAGTTTGAAATACAAAGTCTGCTGTGAAAAATGTCCCCAGTGTAATGTGTAAATGCTGCAGTGTAAAATGGTTATGTAAAAAGTCTGCAGTGTGAAATGTAAAGTCCGCAGTGCAAAATTTAAGGCTGTGGTGTGGAAAGTCCACAGTGTAATGTGTAAAATCTGCAATGTAAAAACGGTTATGTAAAAAGTCTGCAGTATGGAATGTAAAGTCTGCAGTGCGGGATGTAAAGTCTGCAGTGCGGAATGTAAAGTCTGCAGTGCGGAATGTAAAGTCTGCCGTGCGGAATGTAAAGTCTGCCGTGCGGAATGTAAAGTCTGCAGCGCGGAATGTAAAGTCTGCAGCGCGGAATGTAAAGTCTGCAGTATGGAATGTAAAGTCCGCAGTGCGGAATGTAAAGTCCGCAGCGCGGAATGTAAAGTCCGCAGCGCGGAATGTAAAGTCCGCAGCGCGGAATGTCAAGTCTGCAGTGCGGAATGTCAAGTCCACAGTGTAAAGTATAAAACCTGCTATGTAAAATGTTATATAGTTCTGCAGAACGAAATGTAAATCCTGCAGTATAGTTTGCAAAGTCTGCAGTGTATAGTGTAAAATCTGCAATGTAAAAATATAATGAAAAAAGGTAAATCTGCATTGTATTGTGTAAAATAAAATGGAAAGCAACATGTTTTATGACTGACATCCTTTTTCTTCTCATTTTAAATACAATAAAAAAAGCTAGAACTGGTTACAAATAAAAGCTATAATCAAGGACTCGCCTGAATCAGCCAACAAATACACTTTCCAAAAAACACCACAAGCTCCACAATACCTCATACAAACACACATCTCCTCACAAGCAGCACTCGACAGCATAAATAAACTCTGTTTGCAGATGCATTGTGTGAATCTGTGCTCAGTGTGCCTCATACCTCGCTTACCGAGCCTTTATGCATTTGATTGCTGGTCTGGTTTTGTTTATCATTATTATTATTTTTATCCGTGCCCATGTACTGTTACTGACAGAAAGTCTGACTGTTTTGGGATTACATGTTTGAACTGCGCTTTCGCTCTTTTTCACCTGCATTTGCATCCATCTTTCTTTTTGACACTTTAGACACTTCTCAATTTTTGACAGCCTCTTTACTAATACTCTGCTGTAACTCAACTGCATAACAGCATGCAGTCTAGACATACAGTAACTAGCAAATCCATGATGGCTGAAACGTATCGAGTCTACTGATTAGATGAGTAAATGCACAATCAACAATTGATTCATTTGGTTTATCCATTTCACGAACTGTGTTAAAATCTATTAAAAGCAAGACTGCAAAGGATAGCATCTGCAGCAAAACGTACTGTTGCTCTACATCTGTGAAGTGCAGGTCAAGTCTCAGCTGGAAGTCCACTTCATTCAGTGCCTCCTCCACCTGGAAGAAGAAGGAAAAAAAACACACAAAAGCAACTAGCTATCAATCCAAACCATTTTAATGCCAAAATGTCAATACTTGGAGCATGTTGGCCTATGATAGTTGGTGATGGGTGGTGTTCGGATACCCTCGAGAAGTATTAACAAACTGGACTTAATTACCTTTTGATTAAAGTGATCGATTTCATACATTCACTACCTGATCCTAACACTTACTTTCAAGAAAAGACGTGGTTCATGTCCTTGAATATCACACTTGTCCAGAACCTTCCCTGGATGGCCCTCAAATTCAATGTAACTCCCCTACGTCAATGGGAATAAGTCGTTAAGTAAATGACCATCACGCACCATTTCTGCATCACTGAAGCGTTCATCACCCGCATAATCAATAATATCTAATTAACTGTTCAGCTCCAATTAAGACTCCAACTCCAAGACATCCAATCTAATCCTAATGACAGAAAAGCTGCTGATGTTTGACTTTACGTTCACACTAGCAAGCTACAGGGTCAAGGTACCCTGAAGGTCCAATGGCGCATGTTGATGATATACGGTAGTAGTATGATACCACCATAGTGTATATTGAAACAATTATATGGTATTGCCTGCACCATGAACTACCATATCTAATATGGCACAGTCTGTACAAACAAACAATATTAGATACCTGCTGAACTTTGGTAGCCACTGTAGTAACCTAGAAGTACCATAGTACGCAACATCGTACTGTTATTACATTATACATAGTACACACCATAGTACTACCACAGTACCATCTGAAGCGCTACAGTATCTTCGTTGGTACTTTATACAGTCCTATGATGCCTACCATGGTAATGTGTGAAGTACCGTGGTAATACTATGCCATTATGATTATTACTTGGAGCATTTTTAAGATGAGTAACAGTAGTATAACTATCAATGTAAAAGCAATAGTTATGATAATAATTACTGTTTGATTTACATGGTACTAGCATGGTACTGGTACTATCTATATCCACTCAGCAGCACACATCACTTTTTACATTTTCTTTTTTCTATACACATTTAATAAGAGGTCATTGTTTGTGCAATAAACTGTACATGAGCACTAACTGTAGGTGGGAACAGCTGCAGAACTAATTATTATTTTAATAAATCGTCCTTCATGTTATGACCAGCTGTAATGAAAGTACAGTTCGGCCACAGTGATGTAAATGTCTGATCTCGACGTTTCTCATTTGCTCGACGTTATCTCGATTAAACCGAATAGCAGATTTACGGTTAATCTATTTAATAAGCACTGTGACTGTAGAAAGTTATGAGAGCTCAGAAAGAAGAGAATAGATTCATTTGAAGTCACTACACACACACACACACACACACACACACATGGATTACATCACATCTGATCCAACCTCACTAGCCTGTTCCAATTACTGTCACGTACATATTGATTAAACAGACACTCTAGGAAAATGAGAAGTTATTTTTAGCAGCAAAAGAGAGAAAAAGTAGAAGAGTGTGAGCTGGTGAGCGAGTGTGAAGGCTGATCTGATTTAAAACAGTCACCTTTTTCATTAGTCCCTCTCTCTCTCTCACACACTCGCTCTCTTTCTAGACACCACACTCACAGCTGACGTGTCTAAAATTAGGAAAGGTGTTATAAGGTTGACTTTTCCAGGTGTCTTCAGTTTTCTTACACTAATAAGAGCTAAAATAAGCCAAGCGATGGGATGTGCTCTGGGGCGCTGTGCTGATTTGGGTGGCATGTGACATGCAGTGTGCAGGTGTCGGAACTGGAAGTTAAACTGTGATGGGTTTTGTTCGTGTTTTTATTTAAATCAATGATGCAAAGAAGCATTATAATTAGTTAAAATAGCTAGTTATATAAGACATTATAAGAGACGCACCAAAAAATTATTATTGTTGCTGAACTTTGAGGTCAGTAGGGCTGATCCCAGGCACGTGAGGCTCTTCTTATAATTGAGTCAGTGAAGTCAATCTCAGGTTGGTGTTGGGAACACTGGTCATGGGTCAGTGGGGCAGATTTATGGGCACTAAAGCTAATATTTCACGTGAGTGAGACTGATCTTTGATGTCGGGGAAACTGAGTGTGATATTTAAGGCCAATGAGGGTTATATCATCTCAGCTAGAATGATCTTTGAGATCTGTGAGTCTGATCTCAGGTCAGTGAGACAAATATACTGTATGGTATATACTGAAGCTAATATTGTAGGTCAGTGAGACTAATCTTATGAAGGGTGATCTCAGATCTGTGTAAGAGATATGCAGTAGAGATACTGTACTAGGTATGATCTTTTGGGGTCAACACAGGGTTTACAGTATGCCCGATCAGTGAGACTGTTTTTTAAGGGTTTATGAGGCTGGTCCTAGGCAGAGGTGGAAGGTGAGTAAACATTTATTACTTGAATAGTTTTATTAGAGGATTTTTGCATGGATTTGTGTTACCCAACCACACGTTTTGTGTTGTACTTGAACTAACTATTAGGCGTAATTGCATAACTTTCCTAATATGCCTAATACCGTAATTCACAATCGGAAAGGAGAGAGAGAGAGAAAGAGAGAGAGAGAGAGAGAGAAAGCTACTGTGAGCTAGTACAAATCCTGTACTTTTGATAATTAAGTAAATATGAAGGTCAGTACTTTTTTTTATACTTTTACTCAGTTAAGTAGTGGGGCATAGTTGGCTCAGTGGTAGGTTTCTCGCCTACCATACGGGTTCGATTCCCAGCCAATGCCCAAAACCCAGCCACTGGATGCAGTGCCGGTCCCAAGCCCGGATAAAATGGGAGGGTTGTGTCAGGAAGGGCATCCGATGTAAAAACTGTGCCAAATTGTTGTGCGGATCAGTTAGTCCGCTGTGGCGACCCCTCAATGGGAACAGCCGAAAGACTAGAAACAAACTCAGTCACACAAGTAAATGGAGGACTTCTACTTTTACTTAAGTAATGTTTGCCCTTCGGAATATCTACTTTTACTCAAGTACAGGTTTTGTGTACTTTGCCCACCTTTGGTCCTAGATCAGTTAGACTGATTTTTGATGTCAGTGAGACTAATCTTTGAGATCTGTAAGGCTGATCTCCAGTCAGTGAGGCTGATATAGAGTTACACACGCTGATATCAAGCATCAAATCTTTCAAAATCAGTAGATCTGGTTTTATTACATTATCCCTAATGCTTCAGAGGTAAGAGATCAGTGAGTCTGATCTGAAATCAGTGAGAGTGATTGATAGTTCCATTAAAACTGATCTGATGTTGCTGTAACTGATCTTATGTGAATTAGAGTGGTTTACAATCCCATGATGTGAAATCAGTGAGACTGACCCTCTCTCCGTCCAGGAGCAGGTGGACCCGAAAGATGGCCCGGTCCTCCAGCGAAACCTCCTCGTTCCTGTACAGGATCTGAAATATCCGTCCGAACACAACTCCATCGTGCACTCCGGCCTTTGTGAAACTACACTCGCCTACAGAAAAAGAGAGAAATGAGAGAATGAGTCAGCATGTATAAATATGAAAAAAAAAATCCCTTTATTCAGTTTATAAATTTTATTTGAGAGAATCTGAAGGGGTCTAAAATGTCGTCATCATGTGTGCAAGTTCAGCTCTGGGGTTGAGGACAAGTGGAGGTGTACTGTAGATGTGCGGGAGAACTTGGATACATGTAGCTAGTGGAAAAGCCTCTAGTTTCTATTTAAAGCTCTTTTAGCAAACTTACTTCAGCTGAAAGAGTTCTAGGAATCATCAGCGTGTTTGCACATGAATAAATGTGCATCCATGGCAAAATTGTAAAAAATGATCTAAGGGAACATTATAATTCTTTATGTCAATATAAAGGCAGCATGGTCCACTCCCCCAGGATGGTGAACCCGTCCTTACACTGTTTTAGACTTGTGGTTAGATTAAGATTAAGATCCTCTAACAGTAAAGCCATGAGAATATTAAAGACTTTTTATCACCATGCTGTGCTCGCTCAAGTTGCGGCAGCCAATCAGAGACCAGGGAGGGACAATAACAAAGCAGTCAAAGTCCAGAAGCGGGAAAATACCAGCCAATCAGAAAATGGATGAGGGACAACATCAGCCAATCAGAGCCCGGAAGCGGGGAAAATCAGAGCCCAGAGAGACAATGCCAGCCAATCAGAGCCCAAAAGTGGGAAATTACCATGCAATCAGAAACTGGATGATGGACAACCAGTCAATCAGAGCCGGGAGAGACAACACAAGTCAATCAGAGCCTGGAGGGACAATGCCAGCCATTTAGAGACCGGAAGTGGGGCAATACCAACCAATCAGAGGCCAGAGCAAAAGAACCTGCCAATTAAAGACTGGAGGAGGGACAAAACCAGCCAATCAGAGATATGAAGAGGGTACATTCTCACGACCTGTTTGCAATTGGTTCCTTTGTTCATCATTGCGTGATTGGTATATTTCACTATTATTTTATTTTCATCAGTAAATGTAAATTTCACTGTCTTTGCTGCGTAGTTTAAAATTAAATACATACTTTAAACTATATCATGTTTTGTTGTCAGGTTTTATTGGTAAATTTTATTAAACCAAATATCCCCATAGAAATCCAGTGTTATAAAAAAATTACTTTACGTTCAAGAAAATCTGAGAAAAAAAATGAGAGGAATTATCCTTTGCAGCTGAAAATCACAGTTCCCCGTGTGACTTTAATGAAAAGCAGCGCTGTTTGTGCTACTGTGCTGCATTAGATTAGGCTGAGGAAGAGCGAGAGAGAGAGAGAGAGAGAGAGAGAGAGGTGGGGGGAGTGGTGAAGTGGAAAAGATGGAGAGAGGAGAGAAAGAAAGGCGTGGAGGATGAGATCTGGTCTCAGCATGTGATGGAAAGAACAGAACGGTTCACTGCTGATTTTTTACCTTTGAAGAGACACAATGTGCTGAGACATGTACTTCTCTCTCTCTCTCTCTCTCTCTCTCTCTCTCTCTCTCTCTCTCTTTCACTCGCTCTCGCTCTTCGTCAGCCTAATCTAATGCAGCACATCTTCACTAAAAAAGCAACACTAGTTCTGAAATCTGATCGGTCAGAAATTGTTTTCATTGAAATAATTTTCTAGAACCTCAGCTAATATAATATGTTATTGTTTCTATAGTAACTTATGCAACATTTATGGAAGGAGTCTCCAGTGTCAGTGTTTTACAACTTTTACGTTTTTCTGACATCTTCAGAGGAGTTTACGCTTTCTTTACGTTTAATTATATGAAGTTAATTACGATTTCACAAACTGTAATCACTGCTATGGTGTATGGCTGCGGCGAGGGAGGACAAGGGAAGATGCGGAAGACAGAGTTAGACGGAGACAAATGGTCCGTTGTGGTGACCCCTAACAGGAGCAGCCAGAAGAAGAAGAAAAAGAATCACTGCTGTGGTGTGAGAGGAGTCTTTATTGATATTATAGGAAATGAATCAACGTTGGTGCAGTAACATTGCCTCTGCTTTATCACACCCCATTAGTTGATTATTTTCCTATAAGAGCGTACTCCTGAGTGCTTTATTCCATAATAGATAGATAGATAGATGAAGATCACAAATCTCTTGGATATCAGTCCTCTGTGTTTAATCCTAAGTTTAGTCTTCAGCTCTTCAATAAGCGTCTCACTGTAACGAGCACTGTTGATTGTTGAAGCTTTTTACTAATGATGTTCCAATACTTCTGGCCCTTCAGATGAAAATCACAGAAAACTGTTAGTGTTGATGAATCTTCCAGCTGATGACTGACTTTTGCACTCGGTGATTGGGGATGTTTCCGTTTACCCTCAGACTCGTTGTGATGAATCCGTGTCTGGTCACCAGTAACGATTCTCTTTTACCCTGATTCAACTTTCACCTTCCTTAGAGTATCACTCCACATTTTGTTTGCAGATATCCAAATGCTCCTGTTTATGCTATGATTTGTTTCGGCACTGGGTACACCCTCAATCAGTGATTCACAAAAAACTAATTACTGCACGCTGCTCTTCTTTCATGCAAACCACATATGGGGCGTCCATTTGCTCGCACTGTAGTTACAAATGCACTGATGTAACACGTTCACACTTGCACAGCAATGACCGGGGGGACAGTAGCCTCGAACGGAAAGCGCTGATAAGACAGTGCGGTTAACCGAAAGTTCAATATAACCAGAGTTTATTTTGGACTCACCCTTGAACATGAAGAAAGACATGAATATGTGCAAAATCAAGGCGAATATGGATGGATGTTCAGTGGACAGACTAGTGCAAATTGAGATGTGCAGCTGAGATATGATAATTAAAGTGGCAGCTGTGCAAAAAATGACTGAAATGTAATGAAGGTCAGTGCAGATTAGGGTGGATGATGAGTAGATAAATATGACTGGGAACACTGAGTCTGTTTAGAAGGAGAGCTACTTGTATGAGCGAGTATACTTGTATAATTTGACAGTGACTGTTTGCAGTGATTTATTTTTTACTTCTGTAGAGCATTCTTAATATTTCAGATTCGCTTCAAATTCCTGATATAGTATGTGATTTATTGATTTCGCCTACTGTAGTTACCCAGAATCACATAAAAATAAACAAGCTGAACACCTCATGCTGGAGTCTCATGTTATTTAGAATTGAACTTTGATTTAAACTCATACAGTGGGTACTGTTGTTATGTCTCTGCTGTAGTAAGACAGCGAAGGATCAGGTTTTATACACGCAGTAAAGACCAGACCCTCGTTTATTAGGTCGAGTTCCTGTTTTTATTAAAGAGTCTCGAGACAAAAAGAAGAGTGTGCACTTTCCCTGGAAAAGTTGTGTTTTTTTCTCCAGACCGTAAACAGTGTGCACGGTGTTTTACAGCCCCGCTCTCTCCATCCTTATTAAGTGCAGACGTGCGCAGAGAGATTACAGCAGGCCGAGCCGCGTGCTAGTAGGAAAGTAGGAAAAACGCATTAGCATTTAGAACAGAGAGAGAGAGAGAGAGAGAGAGAGAGAGAGATGCTCAGCGATGACTGAGATCAGAGGCTGACCTTGGACTGGAGGAGATTAACAAGAAAGGACAAATGGGGAATGCAGAGCAGAGACTGAAGTGGATTAGTGGAAGAGACGGAAAGAGGTGATGTTCTGTCATTAGACGAGTATGTTTCTCCTCCTGAGATGATACAGTACAAGTGATGGGATTAGGAGTGAGTACAGAAAGAATGAATGAAAGATACATTAACATCTCTGGAGGGTCAAGAGGAGACGATGTAAAGCTGGTTTAATAAGATCCATTGTGACTGACAGGTAAAGTGACCATGTGTCCCCTTCATTGATAGATACACAGGCCACACCTCCTTCACTGGGACTGACTGATACAGAGGCCACGCCTCCTTCACTGAGACTGAGAGATACAGAGGCCACACCTCCTTCACTGAGACTGACTGATACAGAGGCCACACCTCCTTCACTGGGACTGATACAGAG
>JAQMYG010000012.1:3862085-3872997 GCA_030014215.1 Clariallabes teugelsi
CAGAGACGGGAATCGAACCCGGACCCTGGAGGTGCAAGGCGACAGTGCTAACCACTACACCACCGTGCCGCCGATTTAAAAAACAAACAACCTAAAATACAATAAATTTAAATGAAATACTTATTATTTATTTTCGAAAGCCACAGCAGAGGGATGAAAGAGCCACATGTGGCTCCGGAGCAGCAAGTTGCCGATCCCTGTCATATACGTACAGCAATAAATTTAGTAATAAAAAATGTATACAAGGTTTTTTTTCCCCTAGAGTGTGTATACATCTTTTTGGCTGTTGGTCCCAACATACATAACTATACATTGTTCGCTCACGATCCTGTCACTGGTTATACAGTGTAGGTGAAAATTAACTAGCCATTAAAAAAAAATTTTTAATTCCATATGTCTAATACAAACTTCGAAACAAATTCTACATGTACTGCCTCCATGTCCTCCATTGTGGGAGGTGTTGTCCTGTACACCTCCTCCTTTGCGTATACTGTATTCCCACATGGAGTGAGATCTGGATTTCTTGGAGGCTATTCATGAGATCCGCGTCGTCTCAGCCAACGTTCTGGAAAATGCTGGAGGACACACTGGGGGACTTATTCAGGAGGTTCTCAGCAATATCCCAAAACCACTTCCTTCAGCAGTCCATCCGCGGCCGTCTGACGAAACCGGTTGACGCCACCGGTGCCTATGTTGGAACTGAATGATTTGCTTTGTGTAATAAAGTACATGTACAATTTGTTTCGATAAATTTCCATTAGAAATATGGACTTTATTACCAGTTTTTAATGCCCAGTTACTTTTCACCCACCCTGTCCCATCAGGATGATTCAATTCACCTGGCAGTGGTGTTAATGTAACCATAATGACATCCACTCTACAGTACATCATTAATCCCAGACAGTCTCTTATTACAACAACAGACAGCTCTTGCCCAACCGCAGGTTTCACATGCTGACCACACAGTATTAACTTCCTCCATGGCAGATTTTACAGGTTTTAGATCTTTAAAACAGTCACGCTTTATTACACCGGACTCACCACACAGGAAATTCTGAGTAGGAGATTTTTCCATTGTTCTGATTCATTGAACTATTCAGGGCGGGTAATTAGATGAAGCACATGACACGCTATCCTCCGCTATTTACTGCACTATGCTTTCTACATAATGCAATTCTCTCAAATTGCTCCTAACACAAACAGTGTACAGTTTCAGGTATGGTGATGTTACACATTTCCTCAAATACCTGCTCTACAGTATCTACAACCATTTAACCTTCTGTAGCGCCGTGTCCCAAGCCGCTCCTCAGAGGTTTTAGACTTTAGTCCACATTTCTGCTGTCTCTCAGCTCTCGGTGGACTTGAGCACTGAGCTACACAGGACACTGAATGCTTGGTGCAGGTGATTTGGGAGCTGAGAGAGTGAAAACCTGCAGGACTGCTTTGGCAAATGCTGCGTTGGTATTTTGTCATTTATGATAAATATAAGGAAAGATGCTGTTCTTTACATGTTGTTGATCAGTTCACCGGGTTCCATCATTAAAATATAATGAAAAATAAATAGCTTATCCCTCTGTCTGGTGTATTGATCAGTCTGTGTACATCAGGGATTTTTTTTTTAAATATATACCTCTCAGCTGGTGCTCTTCTGGCTCTCATAGGTCACACAAGAATTAATCGATTGTGTAACTCATTCAGAAATCAACAACAGTTTAAAGTGTATAGACTGACAATTGTAGCGTTAAAGTGGCACAGCTGTAACGTTGCATAACATTACAAAACTGGCGTACAGCTCCCAAATCAGCTGAACCAAATGTTCAAAAGCAAAAGGAGAGCTGTTGTTGATTTGTCTGGAGCTTACAGTGGGTGTTAAAATGTTCAGTCATCAAAAAAAAAAAAAAAACTGTCCATGGATATCTGTAAAATATGGTTGTAGTCAAATGTTTTGGGTTATGGCTTAAATAAGGTATGGTACAGTAGTAAAGTGGTTATAGTAAAAGAATGGCTGTAGTTATGATTCAAAATGTGGGATTATGTTTTTTTTTTTTTTTAAGTTGTCTGTTTTTTTTAAAGGTCTGTGGTTATGGCTAAAACATGTCTGTGGTTAAAGTTTAAAGTGTCTGTGATTTGGTTGAAAATGTGTCTGGTTATAATAAATGTGTCTAGGTAGTCTAGGCAGATGTCTGTAGTCATGTTTGTTTTTCAAAGAAGGTGTCTGTAGTTGAGGACAAAACATATGTCTGTAGTTATGGTTTTAAACTTATTATTATTGTTGTTATTATTATTATTAGTAGTAGTAGTAATAGTATTTAGAAGGTGTCTGGTTTTATGGTTTAACATGGTGTCTGTGGTTCTTCTTCTCCTTATTATTATTATTATTATTATTATTATTATAAATACTATTATTTAGTAGGTGTCTGCAGTTATGATTTGTAAGAAATTATCTGTAGTTATGATTAAAAGTATGTCTGTGATCATGGTTAAAATTGATTGTGGTCATGGTAAAAGCGTCTGTATTTATGGTACTGTATTTGTGGTTTAAAGTGTCTGAAGTCATGCTTAAAATAGGTGTCCGTACTAATGGTTATAAAGTGTATGAGGTTATGAGTAAAATAAATGTTCTGTAGTTTAAATTGAAATCAATATTACCTCAAATCAATGTCACAATGAATTGGACAGCTCACCTCAATTATTAATAATGAACAATTATTTTAGTGGGTTGTTGTTGTTGTTGTTGTTTTGTTCTCATAGTTCACTGATAATGTTTGTACTGTAAATATGCTCATCAATTACAGCTAGAATATATTTTTTTTTGGAAAGAGTTATTCTCCATGTAGCTTCCATGTTGTAGACTGGACAGGATTTTCTCCCTAATTTAGTTGTATCCAATTCCTCCCCATCACTAGGGGGCTACCATATTAAGGCTACTACCACCACTCAATCAGGAGGGCCGAAGACTATCACGTGTTTCCTCCAAACCACGTGACTAACCAACCGCATCTTTTCAAACTGCTCGCTCACGCAACATGGGGGCGGCGTAACACACTCGGAGGACAGCGTTATCCGCTCTCTCCACTTGCGTGAGCTCACAGATGCCCCTGATTGGCCGTAGAGCTGTAATTAATGTGAGAGCACTAAGTACTTCCCATCCCACCCCGCTGAGAGAGCTCGGCCAATCAGCTCTCTCTAGGCACTTGGCTGTGAGAGGTTACAACATCACCCGAACCAGCAAGCACTTTACCACTGATAGGGCGAGCACTTTATCCATCCTTGTCACTCCCAAATAGAACATCAACATCTTCAGCTCTGCTACCTACAGCTCTTCCTCCATTTCCACTGTTTCTAAGCTATAGAGCATCGCAGGCCTCACCACTGCATTGAACACCTTTTAGATTAGATGTTCTGAATGTCAGTTTCAATAAATTCTTTAAATAATTTCTATTAAATATTACAGAGTATATGTGCATAAGTTCAATCCAATTAAACTTAGATGAGATGGCAATAGGAAGAACCCTTGAGAGGAACCGGACTCGACAGGGAACCCATCCTCATAAGTATACATAAGTATATTTACATTAATGTGAACTTTATTTGCATCGTTAGACCGTGTCAGACAAATACATAAACTGTACATCCATTATGACCAGAAGTTCTTCCATGGTTGTACACAATGGGGATAAATACAATGGTCACCATTGGCCTTAACGGTCCCTTGTTAGACTACAGAGGTTCCTAGAAGGATGGATGGATGGATGGATGGATGTCCACTATACATTATATAGTTATATAGTTAGTTGGTAACTGACCACCAGCACCACAGGCCTCCTCACCTGCCATCACTGCCTGAGCTCACTAATGCTGTAATAGATAAATCAACACAAATCTCTACAGCCACACTCCAACAACTAGCGGAAATCTTTCCCAAAAGAGTAGAACACATTTTATCAGCTAAGGTGGAATAAATCTGGAATGGGATAAGATGTTCAATAAGCACATATGGGTGTGATGGTCATGATCTCAGCCAGGGTTAATGAAGGGTCAACAGAACAGCTTATACTGGATGTGTCTGCATTGTGAAAAGTCTTTGGCTTTCAGAGATACACTACTTCTAAATCTGTCTGAAAGAAAATTTTATTACTGTCTGGATAGGAAACAAGACGCACACCGGAGGCACTTCACATTCTTGAACCTTTCTATTCTGTTCAGTTAAACAAAAAAGGGACTAAACTGGTATTCTAAGGTACAAATGCTTGTCACTATACCTGTGCAGGAAAACTGTCAGTCGGACTTCATGGACCACTGGTATACGTACCTTTGAGGATGGATTTGTATGCCTGCGCAGTACTTTTTTATTCTGAGATTATTCGAGTAAGCAGGCTTTTTCAAGAAAGGTTTGGCTAATTGTGTGATTGTGTACACTGTATAGTGTATTTGAAACATTAAACTGTTGAGTAATGTGATGCTGAACGCTGGTTTACAAATTGAGCTTGTAGAATCAGCATCATCCTGCTAGCATCAGCAGTCTTACGCCAAGGGTTTAACGTACATGTCAGGACAAATTCAGCACAACCTGCCATCACTGCATTATTCAAAATGCTTGTTTAAATTTCTGACTATTTCAGAGCGTTCTTTTTTTTCATAATGTCAGGACGTAAATGCCAAGGACATGGAGTAAAATGCCACCAGACGTTCCTCTGGTGATCCTTTGGTTCTCTGCAAGACCTGACCTGAAAGTAAATGTGTTTGTGTGTGTGTGTGTGAGTGTGTGTGCGTGTGTATTCATACAAATGTTTGCCTTTATTAGCCTACATGACACAGCAGGATGTGAGGCCAGAAAGAAGCTTACTTGACCGTGAAAACATTAAAATGCATTTCACATGCCAGGACATGCGCACTCACTTACAGACATGTCCCTGTGGGTAAATTAAAGTCTGTGCTGCCAGACAGTGCTGTTTGTCAACACTGTATTCCTTTAGGACAGTCGTCTAATTGTGCGCAGACACATACACACTCTCCTTAGGCAGTCTTTACCATAACCACAGACACATATTTTTCTCTCATGACCACAGACTGTATAACACATCGTCCCCAAACCACACACTGTCTGTAGCCTAACATGCAGTTCATATCTTAAACACCAAAACTACAGACAGTTTTTCCTCTATGGATGTTTTTTCCATTTCCTTTCACAGATTTTTTTTTTCCCCTTTAACTACAGATAGGTTTTTCTCTCACTACAGATTTTTTTTTCCTCTCATAGAAAACAGTTTTTCTTCTAACTATCGACATTTTTTTCTAAACCTATATTCAGGTGTTACTCTCATGAGTTCTTTTTCTAACTACAGACATTTCTAACTACAGACACCTTGTTGTCATCTCACATCACAGTTTTTTCTTGAACTGTAGAGAACATTTGCTCTCACAGCAAAAGTTTTTTTTTTTTTTTTTAACTACAGACAGTTTTTTTCTCTAGCTACGGAAAACTTTTCTTCTCACAGCACACAGTGTTTCCTCTCACATTAAAGTTTTTTCTTTAACTACAGACAGTGCCTTCACTAACAACAGACAGTTTTTTCCCAATTTTTTTTCTTTACTTTTTCTTTACCTATGGACAGTATTTCTTCTCACAGCAAATGTTTTTCTCTCACAACAGACAGTTTCTTTGTGGTTTTGTGGTTTCAGACCACAGCAACAGACAGTTTTACTATAATCATAGACAAGTATTACTCCCACCACAGACCATAATTACAGACGATTTTACCATTTGTATTCACTTTAAACACTTTTTTTTTTATTTAGTTGAACGCTACAACTACAGACTGTTGTACAATAAACACAGACAGTTTTATTCTAACTACAGACCATTTCTACTTTACCACACATCAAACCCACAGGCATAAACTACAGAATGTTTTATCATAATCAGTATTCACTAGTGACATACAGTTTGCACTTAAGCCCTGCCAAAAACTACAGTTTAACCATAATTATAATGAATTCAATAATAACAGCAGACATGTCTCACTACAACCACTGACTATAATTACAGTACAGACAACTTAACAATAACCACAGACAGTTTTATCATTACTGCAGAAAGCTTTTTTCTAAGGACACACCATAACTACAGACAGCTTTGATTCTTTCCTATTAACTTTTTTCTACAAATATAATTGTCATAACTGTAGAGACCTTTAATGATATAGAATTATAGACAACCAAAGACAGTTTCTAGCCTAAGCTCAGACACGTTCACAGATTGTTCCAGTATAACTATAGTGTTTATTGACAGACAGGGGTGAATATCAAAACCGACAAGATTTTGGTGTGTGTGTGTGTGTGTGTGCTTCAGAGAGAGAGTAAATCAACTCACTCGTTTCTAATTCACTGGTTTCTAATCAGCTACATTGTATTCTCTAGTGACCTTACATAAATATTACGGGGAAAGTCGCTGTAACTGGAAAACGATCTTATTGAATTAAGCAGCAGAGAAGCAGATGCTCTGGGCGACTTACATCCTATACATATTAAAATGACTTCTCTCTCCTGGTGAGGTGACTTTATCTCTTCCATAGTGAAACGCTTAAGGTATCATTATTAGCAATGCTTGTTTTTGGGTCATAATACAACAAGACAATGCCTAGAGCCCAAGATCGGCATGCAAAACTACACAAGGGCTTATCACAGAGTGTAACTTTTTATGCTAAATTACACCCACCTGAATTTCTTAATTAAGGAAAGCAAACCATGTTAAGGACATTAGGCTATAATTAGCATTAAACCACAAAACCACAACAAAACAGAGCCAGCATGTGACCACAAAACAACACAACTACAATTCAAATACAACGCTAGCAACAAACCACAACACAACAGAACTAGCATTAGACCACAAAACAATAGGAACTAGCATCAAAACACAATACAAAAGAATGAGCATCAAGCCACTACACAACAAAAATCTTCTTAGACCACAGCACAAATGTGAAAACAACACAACAGTACTAGTATGTGACTAAAAACAACAGAACTAGCATTAAACCACAACACAACAGAGCTAGCCACAATGCAACAAAACTAGCATTAAACCACAAACACAACATAACTAGCCAGTAATCACAACGAAACAAAACTAGCATTAAACCACAAACACAACAGAACTAGCATCAAGCCACAACACAACAGAGCTAGCCAGTAATCACAACGCAACAAAACTAGCATTAAACCACAAACACAACATAACTAGCCAGTAATCACAACGCAACAAAACTAGCATTAAACCACACACACAACAGAACTAGCATCAAGCCACAACACAACAGAGCTAGCCACAACGCAACAAAACTAGCATCAAACCACAGCACAACAGAGCTAGCCAGTAATCACAACGCAACAAAACTAGCATTAAACCACAACAGAACTAGCCTGTGACCACAACGCAAGACAAATAGCATTAACACACAACACAACAGAACTAATATCAAATCACAATACAACAGAGCTAGCCAGTGACTACAATGTAACATAACTAGCATTAGACCACAACAGAACTAGCAAAACATTCTGTGTTTTGCTAATATAGTAGGACATCCACATTTAGCAATGACATATTTTGATGAAAAATGAAAGTGTAACCGACTGTGAGTAAACCAAAAGTGACGTACAGTACATTTCCAAAGAAAAAATTAGGAAAACATATAATAACACAAAAAGGAATTAGCTTCTAAAGCATGTAGCAGCTAATTTTCATTTTGACTTTATAAATTATCAAAAAAATTTCAGAGCATGAAACAGTAGGAAATAGAAGAAAGAAAAAATAAACAGCTAGCTAACGCTAGCAACATTTTCTTTCCATGATTACATCAGTCCAGGACAGGACTATTCCCATATGCTTTACTGTTTGTTTTTTTGTTTTTTCTGTACCACAAAATTGGACACATAAAAAGTACACAAAGAGTGCTTGTCACTTAACAAACTAGCTAGCCAACTTAGCCAGGACAACACACCAGGAGTTAGCATTGTTGTTATTATTGTTGTTTTCTTGCTATTAGCTCATTAAGCTAATCCGTGGAAATAGCGATCCTCAGAATTTCAGGAATTAGCTTCCATTAGCGGTTTCCTTTTTTTTTTTTTTTTTTTTAGGTAAACTTTATTACCAGAAATTCGCCAACCATGGAATCCTTAAGGCAGTAAAAACCGAGGTAAATGTCTTGTTGTCATGTACATGCCCTTTGGGTGTCACAGACTGTTCCGCTTCTATAAATCCCTGAACATACTCATCTGTAAGCCACTACGCTGTTTTACAACAAGTGTGTGTTACTGTATATGTGATATTGCTCCCTACAGGACTGCTTCTTATAATACATCTCTCTCTCTCTCTCTCTCTCTCTGTCTGTCTGTATGTGTGTGTGTGACATACAGATGATCTGATATACACAATGTTCCATAAGCTCATATCAGTTATACACATCGTCATGTGCGATATGTACCCAATCCGGTTTTTCTTTGTGTGTGTGTGTGTGTGTGTGTGTGTGTGTGTGGCACGACACACATATATAATATGATGTGTGATGTATATAAGCTAACAGGGCTACACAAATTATGTTAAAATCACATGCATTACACACAGATGATTATCATATGATCACGTGTTAAATTGCATTTTGACGTAACGCGAACTTTATTAGTTATTTATAAAAAAACATTAACATATTTTAAAAAAAACCTACATGAAAAGAAATTAATTTTATAAAACAAAACACATATTTCATATTTAACATATTAGTATTTCTACTCATACATTTATAATATGCATTAGTAAGCTGCGTGATATCCCGTATTTGCGTGATGTCTATATTTGTATTTTTATGCATTTTATAATATCAATGATATGAACACTTTCAGATAAACTGCCAGTGAGACACTTTATAATATATGGTGTGTGTATCTGTATGTGCATGTGTACGTATACACCAATCAGCCATAACATTATGACCACCCGCCTAATATTGTGTAGGTCCCCCAAAACATCTCCGTCGATGCATGGACTCCAGTAGACCTCTGAAGGTGTCCTCGCACCAAGACATAAGCATCACATCCTATAACCACCTATAAGTTGTGATGTGGGATCTCCATGGATCAGCACGTCCGGCTGTTGCTCAATCAGACTGAGATCTGAAGAACTGAGAGGCCGAATCAACACCGTCTCTCTTTGTCCTGTTCCTCAAACCATTCCTGAACTTTTTTGCAGTGTGTCAGAGCACATTATCCTGCTGAAAAAAGCCACTGCCATCAGGGAACACCATGTCCACGAAGGGGTGGAACTCGGTCCGTGACAGTGTTTAGGTAGGTGGTACGTGTCAAAGTAACATCCACATGTACGAACATGGAGCATCACACTGCCTGTTAGCTCACATTCTTCCCATAATGCATGATGGTGCCTTCTATTCTCCAGGTAAGCAACACACACACACACACACACCTGGCCATCCACATGATTCATCAGATGAATGGCGGCCATGGAACAGCATGGGCTACTCAGCTCCATGCGCAACTAACTACAATGCACTGTGTGTTTTGACTCCTATCTATCTACTGTATCTATCTATCTATCTGTGCTACAGTAGCTCTTCTGTTGGATCAAACCAAGAACATCCTTGAGCCTCAGCTGCATCTGAGCTTCTTCCCAGTTCATTGGTTATCCAGACCAGCAACACCCCACAAAGACTGTTTTAAAGTTGCTCTGACCTGGTTGTCTAGACATCTAGACATCATTTGTTTGTAGCCAAAGGCACTCGGGTCCTTAAAAATGCTGCACAACTTCGAAAACTGTTCATCAGTTCGCTTGCTGCCCAACTCTATATACTCCACCCCTTCGACAGGTACCATTACAACAAGATAAACATGTTATGGATCTTACAGTATGTATACAATATGTCTGTGTGTGTGTGTGTATCTACGGTATGTGTATATTACAGTATGCATAATTATACACTGATCAGCCATAACATTATGACCAACTGTGTAATATTGAGTGTATTCTGACACCTTTCTATTGGAGCCAGCATTAACCATTTCCTCAATTTGATCTAAACTAGCTCTTTTATTGGATTTGACTACACGGTTCAGCCTGTGCTCTCCATGTGCATCATTGAGCCTTGAACCTGTCACCAGTTTTCCTTCCTAGGATCATTTTTGGTATGTCCTGACCACTGCAGCCTGGAAACACCACACAAGAGCTGCAGTTTTGGAGTTGCTCTGACCCAGTCGTCTAGCCATCACAATTTGTCTCTTCTCACAGTAGCTATCGGTAAAAAATCTGGGCACAATGGCAAGCTGGAAGTGAGTGGGATATATTAGGCAGCAAGTGAACATGTTGTCCCTGAAGTTCATGTGTTGGAAGCGGAAAAAACTGGAAAGTGTCAGGATTTTAGTCACTTTGACGAGGGCCAGATTGTGATGGCTAGACGACTGGGACAGGACGACTCCAAAACTGCAGCTCTTGTGGGATGATCCTGGGGTCTGCAGTGGTCAGGACATACCAAAAGTGATCCAAGGAAGGAAAACTGATGAACTTGAAAAACAGGGTCATGGCCGCGCGGCCAAGGCTGCTCCGTGTAGTTCGATCCAATAGAGGCGCTAGTGCGGATCAAATTGATAAAAAGGTTAATGCTGGTTGTGATAGAAAGGTGTCAGGACACACAGGGCACCACTGCCAAATTAGACAGGTGGTCATAATGTTATGGCTGATCGTTGTAAATACATTACGTAAACATGCATGTAATTGATTAAAGGTAAATTATACCATGATATCATGATGTGAATGTATGATATCAGATCATGTGATGAGTAAGTCATGATAGGCGAGTTTAAATTCTTCTACACACACATTAAGCATGTCACTTGAATATAT